>JASKGM010083332.1:0-14359 GCA_034509205.1 Ceratonia siliqua | reverse complement strand
AAAAACACCATGGTTCAATGAAAAGACACAATGGTTTAATGAAATGCTATAAATAAGAGACAATTCATAAGAGAAAATAAGTTACTTACACAATCTATTTTCTTTGTATTCACTTCCTTTCATCTATTTAAAAGAGTTCTTGAGGAAAAAATAATATCATTACTGAATATTATTTTTTGAGTGCTTAGATAAATAATAGAAACATATTTGCTTGAACCCAGTAGCAACTAGTGGGGGCAAATAATGTTTAAAGGATAATGTCTTGTACATGTTCTAAGCATACAAGTTTGTGTTTCCATTTTTAATTCTTTTACTGAGTTTTTACAGGGAGGAGAGAAAGGCTTCCTCAAAGTCAATAAACGCTGTAGGTGAAGGCCTCAAGCAAGGAACCTGATCTATGTGAATTTGGAGCATTAATGGGGAATTTAGGAAAGTGGACATTTGTGGTGAGAAGACTTCTACTGTAGCAGAGGTGGTGGAAAATGGCTAAGCATGAGCTAGAGGTGGATGAGCTGGCTAGGACAAGAAGCTTCCAGATATCGCGAAGTGGGGACAAATCTAGGAGATGATGAAGAAGTCGTAGGGTGAGCGTGAATTCAAAGAGAACCCAGCTGGAAACTTGTGGAGTCTTTAAGAGGCAGCAGGAAAGGGGACAAGTGGTCCTCAGGTTAGAGCAAATGAAGCGATACTGAGGTATGTTGGAATGGGCCAATAAGTGAGCTTGAATGTAATAGTTGATGGCTGTTTGGGCATTGGGCCGAATTGTGATGATGGGTTAAAGGGCTTTTAGGTTTCATATTTTTTTGTTCCCTTTTTCCTTACTCTTTAATCAATTTTTTTGTGAAAGAAGATGATATTTCATATTTTGTTATTTTAATTAATTTTTTTTGTTTTTTTGTCAATATTATCACTTTTCCTTAATTATTTATTATTATTTATATTTCTTAATTTTTTTGTAATATTTTTATTTTTTCAAAATTTTAAAAATTTATTTAGACAAAATCAGGTGTTTACAATGATGACGGTTGTGCTGATGAACGATTAAAAATTTCAAAAGGATTCGGGAATGGTAATAGTGATGGATTGCGATTTTCCAGAGTAGCTATTTTGGCAATTATTACATCCATCTTTTAGAGTCGATTGAACCGATACCAATTTTGTCACAACGTCCTCAAAACCCTCTGAAGTTGCGTGAGATCAAGTATTGTTGGCATATAAGCAATGAAAGCACCAAATTGATAAAATAATGAGGAAATGCTCTGTTTCAAGGACATGGGGCCTCCAAGAAGAAAGAGATGAAGAAGCTGAAATATGTTTCACTGATTTATCGAGGATATGATTACAATTTCTTTATAGTAAATCTTACAGTATACTCATAACTAACTTTAGTAGACTTAATCCTCCAAGTATTTAGGCTTCTTGCTTCCTCTGTTGGACCTTTTGAGGCTTTCCTGTTATGAATATGAGTTTGTAGTGTCAATAGCAGGCTCGTTACACATAACATCTTCCATATATGAATATATAGATTGTTTTGAGAAGTTAATGCTTCAGGTGCGATGTCAGAAAAGATACTTGGGTCAGGATGGGTTACGGATTGATATTAAAAGGGAGGTTAAGAGGCTATTTGGAACGATTTTTGTTTTATTGTTTTTTAAAATAATTTTTTAAAACAACTCTAAAAAATAGTTTTATAGAACAAAAAAATAAAAAATTTGTTTAGGTAAAAATATTTTTCATCAGTTGTTTTTTGTATTTTTTAGAAAACAGATTATGGAAACAAGCAAAAACACAATAAAATTGTTTTCGTTTTTTTGTTCTCGCAGAACAAAAAAACAAAAAAAATGGCTTTTAAAAATCAAACCAAACAGAGCCTAAGGAACCACTTTTAAAAATTATTTTTTTATTTTATGAAAATAAAAAAATTTGTTTGGGTATGTGTTTTTATTAGTTATTTTTAAAAATTATTTTCAAAAATAATCACTAGAAAACAAAAAATAGAGAACAACATTTTTGTGTTTTGATTTTATTTTTATCATCCGTTTTCTAAAAAACACAAAAAACAATTGATGAAAAATATTTTTATCTAAACAATTTTTATTTTTTTGTTCTATAAAATTATTTTTTATAATTATTCTCAAAATTTATTTTAAAAACAATAAAATAAAAATAATTTCAAACAAGCCTAAACTTCTCTTACCTTTAGAAAGCTTATAACCGTTCCAATCAGCCCTAAACTTTTCATACCTTTGGAAAGCTTATAATCGTTCCAAAAAGCCCTAAAGGTCCGCTACCAGCCTACCCTTTAGGAAGCTTATAATAAGGCTAGGGAAGTAGAGCATTTCTTAAGTCCCTATTTAGAGGCGACCACCATTTCAGTTCAAAAATTAATATTTATACATTTAAAATGTTTACACCACATATACCATTAATTTGTAATTATTTATTTAATATAAAATAATAATGATGATAAATAATAAATAATAAAAAAATAATATATATAAAAAAAGATATAAAAATAATATAAAAAAATTAATGTATAAATATAATAACTCTTTCAGTTCACTATCCCTCGTCCTTTTTCTGATTCTAGACCTTTGGGGTCGTAGCCCTTCCCTCCTTGGTTCTCATCTCAAGGGCATTTAGACCATTTGTGCTAAAAAAAATAATTATAATATTTTTATATTTATTAAGCTCTTAAAATATTTTTTGTATTTGTTATATATTTTATAGAAAAATACTTTTTAGGTTTATACAAAAATGAAAAGATTGTTAACTTTCATAACATTTTATAAACTAAATAGGTTAGGAATCCCAAATATAAATGTCTTTTTAGAAATTTTAAATTTATAAAAAGTTCAACTACTTCAAAGCATCCATTGTGATGTTTCTGGAAAGTAGTTACGCTTTGTAAAATGCACGGGAAGAAATATCATAAAAGAATTTAACTAAACAACTTATTTTTGCTATAAAAAAGCATCAAAGCAAAAGCCACAATATTTCAAAAATAATGCCTTAATCCTGATTAATTACCAACTAAAATGTGTTCCATCCTACTTCTACATTTAGAAATGTTATGATTAAAAAATTGTTGTGCTGTAAGTGTTGCGAAAAGGTTGCTATTTTGGAAGGTTTTTACTACGCTATTTTGAGAGTAATCATTTGGAAGTAACTTTTAAATTTTTCTTATAATTTTTATTTTAAGAAATAACTTTAAAAAAATTAAAAAATTTTCATAACACAAATATTTAAAAATAAATTAAAAAAATTATTTTGATTATTTTTAGATTATTTAAAATTATTTTTTAAATAAAAATTAAAAAAAATAAAATAAAAAAACAGAGCCATTTTAAAATGTAAAATTAATGTTTGGTAAAATTGTTGGAAAAGCTTATTTTAATATTAGAATTAATTGCACCACTAGAAATCAAAGAAAACATTCTATTTACGATAAATTATTTTTGATATAAATTTTTTTATCATTTATATTAAATAAAAAATGGATTAAATGCATCATTATTTAAATTATTTTGTGTTTTTGTGAGAAAGCACCATGAAGAAAAAGCATTCGTTTATAATTGAAATTAAAAAAAATCTGATAACAATAATTTAATAAGAATAATCTTGAAATTAAATTAAATTAAAAATTTATTTTTGGCAAAGATAAAAAGTTAGATTGAATTGACCAGAAAAATTAAAAACCCGTCGGGCCAAAAAATCAATCATGCAAAAAACTAGTTAGAAAATTGGTAAACGGATTAAAATCGGTCAAAACTGGAAAAAATACTAGTTTATTGGTTTATTTTTGTCTTCTTATCACCATATTTTTTTTTATAAATCTTGAACTTTAAAACAATATTGTTTTAATAATTTTTAATATAAATAAATATAACACATGTGTTCATTATCATTCTAAAATTATTTTATGTATTTTTAAGTGATTTAATAATATTCTTTTATATATTATTATGTATTATTTAATTATTTTCATATTAAATTTTTTTATATTATATCATTAATATATAATTTTATATAATATATAATTTTTTAATCTTTTATTACCAATCTAACAACAATTCAACTAAGGTTAGATCAATGAACCGTTGCCTCTTTTGGGTCTTATTTTTAAAATTAATTTTTGTATTTTTAACTTATAATTGGTAGAGTTGCTTTGAAAGACATTTCTTATGGTGTGTCTCAAATTTGTTGTGACTTTTAAAAAGTATTGGAAGAAGCACTATAAAAAAACTTAATCAAACACACATTTATGCTTTTGTTGTAAAAAAGTATAAGAATAATTCAACTTTACCAAAAGGCAAAAGCACCAAAAACAAAAACCACAATATTCTCGTATATGAAACTGCAGATTTCTTCTCTTCTCTCCCTTTTATTAAACCATTATTATCATGGATGTTTACTATATTACTCCTCTTTAATGTAATCATATTTATTTAAACTTCAATACAAATAATTAAACATATGATATGAATAATCTTCATTCAACATAATTGTTATACTAAAATAATGTGTTGCCCATACTTATGAAATTACTATTCATCTCATATATTATTATTTTTCTTAAAAGATAGTACATTTAATTTTTTGAATTTATGCAAAATTTATAATAATGTTTAAATTTTATGTATACTTAATGTTTTCACTCTAAGATTATTATATTAATTTTAAAATGTATTTGATTTCTGAATATGACTTAGTAGCTTCTAATAATTATATGATGGATAGGATATGAAAGGTGATTCTTTTTTTCATTAAATGAAAAAACTCATATGCCAAATATTTTTAAATTAAAATTTTGAAGTTTAATTAATATTTTATTTAATAATTTGTTTAGAAATAGTTATTTTTAAATGTAAAAAATTGAAAGCGATTTTAAATATATAATATTTAAATTAAGATGATCAAATTTTATATTTGGTTAGCAAAATTTGAAACAAAAAAGGCCTTATGCTAAAATTTTAATATAATATTTTAAAAAAATATTTTTTTAGCGGATTGTATATGCATGTTTAATATAAGAAACCAAATATTGTTTAATTTTATTATGAAGCGATTAGCACTTTTTTTATATATGATAATGATATTGCAATTTTCTCATTCCAAAATATTTTGTTTTCAAAATAATTTTTTCTAAACAGGAGAAGAACAAATTTAAAACAAGAATTTACTACTCCCTAATTTTTATAAAAACAAAAAAGTAAGCGAGTAAAAACTGAGAAGAATAAGGGTCTGTTCCGTTTTATTGTTTTTTAAAAATAAATTTTTAGAATAAAAATAAAAATAGTTTTTGTAAAAGAAAAAAATTTGTTTGGATATAAATTTTGAGAATAATTTTATTTGAAGTGAAGGAAGAAAATTTTCATTTGAGAATGTACATTTACAATTTTGTCATTAATAAAAAATATTTTTATAATGTATACTTCATATTTTTAAAGAAATTTGAAAACAAAAATAAAAAATATCTTAAGTTTATTTTTAATTTTTAATTTTCTCAATTATAATTTTTTTAAAAACAATTAATAAAAATAATGTGTAAAAACAATTGATAAAAATAATGTGTAAAAATAATTATGTTTTTGTTTTCATATAACAAAAGAACAAAAATGTTTTTGAAAATCGTTCGGCCAAAATTTTTATACAATTTCATTTCAAAAGGTCATAAGATAATTCAAATTGAAAATTTTATTTTGTCTTGAGATAATTTAAAATATATTATTTATTCACTCGGTATTTAACTTTGTTTGAAATTTCATAATTTTATGTTACTTAAATATATTGGGACATAGTCTTGGAAATTTAAATTATAATATAAATTCAATTATTCAAAAAATTATATAAATTATAATTCTTTAATTTTTTAGTATATTTTTTAAATTATTTCGTATATAACATAGATAAGACTGGTATGTTAAAATAATGAATTCTATTGTATTTTCCCCTTATTTCTTAAAAATAAACTATATATTGCGATCATTTTTTCAAGACAAAGAAAGAGGAAACTTGGGTAGAGTTGCAAAGTATCACTCTTTCTCTCTCTCTCCAAGAACATCTTTTGTAACGGTTCTGTCCTGTCTAAGAGACCGGCGGACCAATCAATTCGAACTGAAAGCGACTGATCCCACGCGCCAAAAATCTCCATTTCTCAGGCAATTTCGTTTTTGAAATCCCAAACCCCATTTTTCTTATTCTTTTTCAATTTTGCCCCCAGAAAAGAGTTCATCGAGGACTCCAAGGCTTTGGATTCACCATCACCTTTCTCCCCCCCCCCCCTCTCTCTCTCTCTCAAAGTTACCGAGCAAGAACAAGAAACCTACAAGGGTTTTCTAAGTGAGATCTAGAGTTTGGATAAATTTCGAGGGACGTTGATCCATTGTGTTGTTGTTGAAGAAGTAGAAGAAGGAGGAGGCGGTGAGCATGGATTCAGTCCCTTCGAATTCGCATGGAAACCTCGATGAACAGATTTCGCAGCTTATGCAATGCAAACCTTTGTCCGAGCAAGAGGTATTTTCTTTGATTCGAAGTTTTCTTTTTCTATTTTAATTTCCTATTTAATTTTTGAAATGTTTGTTCCGTTGATTATTGGGGGTTCCAAGTTGGTCCTTTAGAAATGTAGCGGATCATGATACTTTCTTGGAGATTTAAAGAATATTTGTAGTTTTGCGTGTTTGAGTGGTTTGGGCACGATCTATGAGTTTAGCTGAAACTGGTTCTTGGGCATCGATCTTTTAGCTGGATTTAGTGCCAATTGGATTTCCTTTTTTGGGCACTTATTGCAACATTGTTAAATCCTTGAGTCTTTTTATTAAATGTGGGTGCCTCTGACGAGCTCCTATTCATTTCCTCTCTTGGGCGTGTTTGGAAATGTTATAGTTACTATGATGAGGGTTGAACATCTTCGAGTTCATTGAAATATTCCATCAGATTTGCATAATTTGTTCTAGTGATTATGGGTTAATTGATTTTGATGAGTAAGGTGTGTTGGTGGACAATGTTGTTTTTGAGTATGTGTACATATTTTTTATATTATTTTTATGGGTGGAGGTCTGACACTGTCAGACCTCAGTCTGCTAATCAGGATGACTTTTTTGCTAACTATTGTAATTTCTGCATTTAAGATGTAAAAATTAAGGGAGTCAATTTGCAAAAAGACAGGTTAACACAACTTGAGATTGAGTCCGTATTATAGGGTTTCGATTTGCATAAACCAAATTAGGTCAGAAAGTGTTGAATCCTGGTTCAACCTGGTAACTGCAATTGACCTGGAATTGACATATTTAGTTAAGGTTGTTGCCCTTTGCTCCTCTGAACTTACTGTGTATCTGCTGTTCTTTTGAACCAATCAACCAGTTGTTTTATAAATTTTTTGCTTGTTGTACTGACACTTTGGATTATGGTTGAACTTTGTTAGTTGGTTAGATATTATGGCTTTAAATTGCTTTACTTGTTGATTAATGTTGATTTTCCTTTTAGTTTGAGTTATAAACCGGCTGTGAAATATATTAAATGGAAAATTGATAGTTAAATGTGTTATAATCTTGTTGAATTTTGAAGCACTCCTGTTAAACATGTAGTGTTAGGGTTAACCCTTAAATTAAGCAGTAGTGTCAGGGTCGAGCATATGTGACACCATCATTAAACAGATAGAGTTAGCATGAAGTTTTATGTTCATATGTTGTAATGCATACCTTGACATGATTAAAAAAATGATCTGGTGACACAAATTGACATCGGTAGTTACAATTGAGTGAGGGTTCTTGAGCGAGAAGTAGAGAAGTTAAAAAAAAAAAAAAATCTCAAGAAGCACTCTTTTTCTGGCAAGGATGTCTTTTCTTGAGTTCTCTGGCTTATAGTAGAAGAAGGCTGACTGGGTTGTCTTAACAGCTTTGGAAGGATTAAGTGTGAGAGAATGGGGCCTTTTAACTCCATACATTGAGATCTATGACTAGTAACCTAGTATTCTGGTCTGTATTCTTATTTATTTTCCTACTAAAGGTATTATGGACTTTATTAAATCTTACATGTAGTTGGTATTTTTTCCTCACAAGAAGTAATTCAAGCGAGTTGGATTTGGTCAAAGCATTATTCATTCCATGTAATATTTTCCAATCTGGCAGTTGTTGACTTAATTGTAATTGTTTCCCTATTAAACATGGAAGGCATCAGCAAAGTCAAAGAGAGATCTCAAATCTACTGGTTCCTTGAGTTGATTTACTAATAAATTAAAATCCTCAGTACATTCACGTGGTTCTCATTGTATAAAGCATCTATAATAGAAGTCAGTTTCAATGATCACCTAGCAGTGACCTATAAATATTTTCATCTTTTTTGTGTGTGTGGGTTATATGCATTGTTTTGTTGTATTTGATGAGAGTGTTGCAAGTAGAATTGAGGAGAGCACTCAGGAGTTTTCTTAGCTGAACCTGGGCGCAGTTAATGAAAATCCATTGAAATTTGAGATTTACAATTAAAATTTCCAATTTATTTTTTTGTTTGCTGCTTTGCATAGTTTATACGAAGGTCGCAGTCCACATTTTTGAAAAGCAATGTAATAGTCCTCATATTATTTTTCTATAAAAGCACCTTTGACCAATGTGGATTGGAATGTCAAATTAACTTGGTTCTTTTTCCTTCAGCAATCCAACATCTATGTCACTCGTTTGCTTGTTTTCATGCAGGTAAGCGTCTTGTGTGACAATGCAAAGGAGATTTTGATGAAAGAGAGCAATGTCCAGGTATGCTTTCTTCTTTTAATAATTGTTTTTTAATCTAATTTTAAATATCCAGTTCAGCATGCTTTATATGTTTTTGTTCTTTATGATGAGTATTCAGTGCATTGGCTTCATCTCCCTCCAAAATTGTTTGCACTGTGCACCTTTTTTCCCTCAATCTTTGAGCATCCACAGTTGAGGTACTCCCCCATTAGTTTTCTGGGATATGATGGGCATTGTATTTATGTCATTCTGACTTCTGCTTTATAGCTGCATTCTTATGTCTGGTGGGGCTTTTGCTTATAGTGGTTTTATGTTGCAGCAAAGCCTAAAATCTATTTTTTTTAATAATTGCAGCCTGTGAAAAGTCCTGTTACTATTTGTGGTGATATTCATGGGCAATTCCATGATCTTGTAGAGCTTTTTTGCATTGGAGGAAAGGTATTTATTCTGATAGTGGAAATATTTAATATGTATATGCTTAATTATGGAGACTACTTATTTTAAGATGTATGGACTAGGTGCTATTTATCTTAGATAAAAAGGAAATTACATGCACCTTTGAGGTAGGGAGAAATTACATTTGACTTGTCTCTTGATTTTATAGTATTAGAGCCATCTTTATGTTAAATGTTACATGAAAGTGTAGCCCTTTCGTTTACTAGCTATTAAATTCTTTTTTGTAAAGTTGATATTGACTATGAATGAATGCTTCCTTTACAAGTTACCCTTAAGGTGTAAACTTATGAGACAAACATTCAAAATTTGAAAGACTAGGCTTAAGGGTCAATATTTTTATTTTTACTTGGGGCTTTCTTCTTAGGGCTAATTGGCTGTAACAAGAAAATTCAGAATATTTACTTAAAGAAGTCACTTTTTCTTTCTTTCAATACAGACCGTGCCCACATGCACTACCAGACCAGAAAACTTTGAATAGCACAGAACCGAGGGAAACATGACTTAAATAGTTTAAAGTTGAAAGAAATTCGACACAATCCAGTAAGTCAATTCATTTTACCGAGTTGCAATTCAAGCTAGAATTTGTAACTACCAGTTTGAACCAAATTGCTGCATCAAATCACCAAAATATCTCAAAGTCTGGTGTCAACAATCTTTGGGCTTATCTCAGACTTGTTATTTGTGGTGTAATATCAAGAAGGTTGTCCAGAAAAGTGATGAATCAGCAACTGTTGTGATTGTTTGTGATGAAGATGAGAAGCTGTGGTCTGGGATGAAGCAATAGGAAGACTTGGTCTGGACTTTTGAGGGGAAGGTGGCTTCATTGGTGCTGCTCTAAACTTTCTGTGGTCGCTGCTGATGTTGAATGGCTAGAAATGGTGCAAAAATTTGATTAGATCGGATTATTATGAAGTTAGACGATGGGCTGTGATGTAATATATGAAATCTTAACCACTTCAAAAACATTAAAAGATGAGATAAGGATGGTTGGCCTCCTCTTGTGGTTGCCAGATTTTTTTTGTATATTTGTTTTTGTAAGCTAGGGTTGGGGTTTAAGGTGGATGAAATATGTTAGAACTTTAGAAATAGGAATCATGTTTAAAAGAATAACAAATAATAAGGAGAGATATAAAGAAAGTCAGGAAAAGGGTTTAGGTTTACTTCAAATTCAATGATCGATGAACCTGCTTTGATACCATGTTGAAAAATAAGAACAGAGGGAGGAAAAATACTTAGAAGAGAGAGCGAGTGTGGAAAAAGGCTCGAAGCTAAAGTGTTTTATTCAAGCACAAGCTTATTCCTTGATTGTAGCCAATATATCAAGACCTAGATGCCTTCCTAAATAGTCCCCCTAATCAATAGAAATATTCTTTTATTAGTCAATCCCCTGATTCTTTGTCTCCTTAGTTATCTTCCTAATCAACTCACTTAATCAATTATTCTTGATTATTCAAACAGAACGTTATATACTTGAATATTTATCATGCTAATTGTTCTGTTAGTGTAAACAATTGTTGCTTGCCACTTAGAAGCCTAGCATATTCAGTCTCTCTTAGTCTATTTTGAATTTGAGTATTTCTTATGTGTTCCATATAGAATTGCAACTTGGTTGAACCTTGTATTTTTATTGAATACTTCTTTGTGATCTATATATGTTGTCTTCGGTTTACTTGAAATATAAAACTTGGTGATTGAATACTCATTTCTGGTTACAAATTTTTGTTGGTAGTGTCCAGATACAAATTACTTGTTTATGGGAGATTATGTTGATCGTGGCTATTATTCAGTTGAAACTGTAACAGTAAGTATAGGCTATGTTGACTTACTCTTCCTTTTTGTAGCTCGAAATGGAGTTTTGATTTATTTTTACATTCTATCTTTATGGAATTATCGGAAAAAAATTTGTTCTAGTTAAACTAGGTAGCCTAAGCTTCAAATGTATTTTTTTGTATTAATAATTTGATATCTGCTTAGGTGAGTTGCAAACTGTTTATTTTATCAGTAGTTGTTTGTTGCCTTAATTCTTAGATCTTTATTTTAATATTCTTGGACTTGTGACATGTTCCTGTGCTGAGATTGATGGGTTGCATTTGTTCATGCAATTTGCCAACATCATGTGTTTAAGGGGTCATTTTAATTATTGGGTGCCAGTGCCACTATATAATTAACCATTTGTAGTTATGCAGCAGGCTATTCAAAATGTAAAATAGTGTATAGCTATATTGTTTCTGTAAATAATGCGTACTCAACATTTGGGGTTGCTGTAGAAATACACCTGCATGGTAAATTAGCAATAAGCATTAACATGCAGAGATGTGATTTAATGCTTTCAAGTGGATTTTGTGGTACAACTTGATAACAGTTATATTTTAATTGCATATTCTGGAAGATTCTGTTTTGCTTCTGAATGGTATTTTGTTTATAAGTAACAATCTTGGCACTGATTAAGTCATTATGCAGCTTTTGGTTGCCCTTAAAGTGCGTTATCCTCAACGGATTACTATTTTGAGAGGAAATCATGAAAGCCGTCAGGTATGTTCTATTTTTGAGTGTGCGACCTTTCTCACAGTTGTGAGTTTCAGATAATACCATTGGTAATATATAATCAGTGTTGGGGTTTGTTAAGTAAACTCACTGGCTGTAAGCTATAGTACATCTTTCTTTACTCCCTCATTGTAACTAATTTAGATATCGTGTTAGCTTTGGTTGGCTATGGCTGATCGCATCCCTTTTGCTGCAGATTACTCAAGTTTATGGGTTTTATGATGAGTGCCTACGGAAGTAAGTACTGCTAAATGTATTATTTCTATGATGTCTTAATTAAATTTAACTTTGATATATGATAATCGCTGTCTTCAGTTCAACCATATAAGCTATATGCAAATCTTACCTTGCGGCTTCATGTTTGGTGTGGTTTGACATACCATGGTTCTGTTCCTTTCTTTTGCATGCCGTTGTTTAGGTAAGTCTGGCTCTCAAGAAAGAACAGCCCTAAGATCTGATCCATAGATGGTTCACCTGGCTTTCCTGAAGTAACATCAGGCTAATGAGACATGCTTCTGAGGCACTGTTTGTTTGGATTTATTCTGATAATAAGTTACTTCTTTTAAAAAAATAATGCATTTTGATAAAAATATACTTGTTTGTTTGGACTTATAGAAAAATGATAAGTTAATGAAAATGGAAAAAATTTCCTATACGGAGAAGCCAACAATTTTAACTTCTCCTGATAAGGAGAAAAATTAGAAGAGAGAGAAGTTTTCATCTCCAAAATTATCCATCATTTTCCAAAAGTCATTCTCAATTACTGTATCCAAACACAAAATAATTTCTCCTTCAAAAAAAGCTCTTTCTCCTATAGGAGAAGGAGAAAATACATTCTCTAGTAATCTCAAATAAACAGGCCCTTGGTCTAATATTTGAGATGTCTAAGAAATTGTGTTCTTTACATTGCTTATACAGTGTTGAAGAAGCTAGTTTGTTTTTCTTGTTTGTTATGTGTATATTCAATGAAACCTTGATGTATAGTTGAACAATAGTGCAGTAAATTTTTTCTTTTCAGATGATCAGATCTAGATGTGGTTTAATCAAAAAGCTTGCAATATCTTATTGCACCCTATTCTATACAATCATAAAGCTGTCTAATTAAACTTGTTTTTAATGAAAGTTGATTTGGGATTTTTAATATTCTGCTAATTGGACCTTTTTGTTTATTTTAACTTGTTTTATATGATATTTTAATATGTTATCTTTTTGCTTTATATTTTTATTCTTGCATATTTTTTTCCTTAAAATTGTTTCATCTTTAGAAGGTATGCAAACCTGTATAGATAATATTTTCCCTCCTTGATTTTCAGGTATGGTAATGCCAATGTTTGGAAGATCTTTACAGATTTGTTTGACTACTTCCCATTGACAGCATTGGTTAGTATACACTATTGTACGGTGTATGAAAGGACTGTAGGAAATTATTTTCTTGCCTCTACGGTCCAAGTTTGTAGTATACTTGTTTGTTAGATATTCATTGTCCTCGGCTCCATTTTGTACAGTTTGATTGCAGTCCACTTAATTTGGTAGGATTCTCTGATGTTGCATCCATTCATCTCTATTTCTATCTTGTCTCTCTGTAAATCTTGATGTTAACTGTTATTGTTTTGCACTACAAGCTTCATGAATTTATTTTGTATGATGAATTCATCTTAACTTTTAACAAGTCATATAATATTTTTGGAGGTGATTGTGCTCAATAAATTTGTCTACCATTTCATTTGATTTTCACCTTACATCTTGTCAGTTTTTAAGTTGTTAATTGTATTGACATATTTCACTGAGGGTTTCCAGGTTTCTTAACAACTGAGTTCTTGATGCTGAAGTGATATGTTCACCTGTTGTGAAGGTTGAATCTGAAATATTTTGTCTTCATGGTGGGCTGTCTCCATCAATTGAAACTCTTGATAACATACGTAATTTTGATCGTGTGCAAGAAGTTCCTCATGAGGGACCCATGTGTGATCTTCTATGGTCTGATCCGGATGATCGCTGTGGTTGGGGTATATCTCCTAGAGGTGCTGGATATACCTTTGGCCAGGTAATGTTGTTCAATGTACATCAGGCCATTATTGTGTTTTGCCTATCATAAATAATTATTATTGATTTTTATTTGTATTGTTTCTACAGGACATATCTGAGCAGTTTAACCACACCAATAACTTGAAGCTGATTGCTAGGGCTCACCAGCTGGTGATGGAAGGATATAATTGGGGCCATGTAACTACTTGACCTCATTTAGTTATTTTTATTTCTGGTAGTAAAAGTATTGTCTGATTTATGGTGCCTTGTGGTAGGATCAAAAGGTGGTTACCATATTTAGTGCACCTAATTATTGTTATCGCTGTGGTAACATGGCATCCATCCTTGAAGTTGATGACTGCAAAGGACATACGTTCATTCAGGTTGAGCTTCTTTTTTCATCCACCACAGTCCAATCAGAAACTACTGCAATTATTGTTTTTGCTGGCTAAAAGTACTGTGGCTCTGTCGCTGGTGACACTATATCTTGCGTCTCGTGTGCTTAATTTTTTAAATTTATTAATTTTTTTAAATGCAGTTTGAGCCAGCTCCAAGGAGGGGAGAGCCAGATGTTACCAGGAGAACACCTGATTACTTCCTATGATACA
>JASKGM010083321.1:0-14360 GCA_034509205.1 Ceratonia siliqua | reverse complement strand
AAATCCCGCATCCAAAAGACTAGCGCTTACCTGCTCCTATTGATCGAACAACTCGAATTCGAAATGAAGGCAAAGCGGTAAAGTCATAAGGTAATCCTTCTATAGAATATGTTGCTACCTACCTTGTTGCTAAAACATATGTATGATTTATACAATGTTGGGAAAGCAAGTTGAAAGAATAGATAAGAAAAATGTGAGTATTGATGTCATGTCCCATCTTAAAACACGTAACCAACATAGGAAACTATAGCAAGGTAATATTCTACTAGCCTATCAAGACCCATGCATTAATTACCTTAACTCACACAAATATGGATTTAAAACAATAATTTAAATTAACACATGGGAAAATTTTCATTTTCTTTCCCCAAAAATTTTGACAGAATTTCCCATGAAATATAGACTATTCTAGGGTACAAATAGCAAGTTTAACAAGGGTTGACAAGTCCACCATAACTCAAAAGGCCTAAATATCAGCCTAACAATTTTTTTTAGACATGGACTAAATGCACCGTCTACATTTATACCATTACAAATACAACTACAAGCCATTCCAATACACAAAATGCAAAATCCCTGTCCAACATGTCCATAATGTCCCAAGAGTACTCTACGACCATCTGGAAAGTTGCTTACCAAGATTAGTTAGCAGGCTCTAGGCAATAGATGGAGCAAAAGATGGTTCACCATCTACTTGATCTGAAAAAAAAATTGAAATAAAAGGGATCAGTTACATAAACTCAGTGAGTGGAAGATATACTCACCAAGGGGTACCTGAATCCCCAAAAGTATTAACCTTGGTAAAATATTAGAAAACAATACAACTTCGAAGTAGATTAATGAAATACCAAGGATTTAATGATGTCCACATTGCTATGGGAAACAGAATAATTTAAATGCCCAGTATCAATGTATAAGAAAACTATAATTTCATCACCAAGTAAATTAAGATTTAAAACTCATAAATCCTCTCAATTATAAATCTTAAACTCTCGACATCTAAAATGCTCCTTATTGAAAATAAACTACTTTCAAATTCAAATGATTCCAGGATCCATAATGGTTCAATGGTAGAACCCAAATTGAGAACTAATCATTCACCTCTAAGAAGTGCACTTAACTGGAAAGGTGATACAGTTCTCACCTTTGAGAACTGCACTCAACCAAAGGAAACATCCAGTCAAACACTTACCCTCTTGGAACTGCACTCAACCAGAGGGACTATCTAATCCATAATCAAATCATCTGCTAGGAACTGCACTTAACTAACATAAGTTACCCTCTACTAAGAACTTCCTCAATTAGTAGTGGTTGTGACCTAGATGTACCTAGTGGCTTTACCACAACTCTACTACAATTCATAGAATAAATTTAAATCCATAAATCTCAAACCTTTTGCAATTTATTTTCATCAATCAGAATATTCCCCAAGCTAGTAATTACATGACAAGGCCACACTTCCAAAGTGTAAAGGCATAAGGCATAAGATTTTATTCATATAGTTCCATCAATAATCACATCACCCTTGGAATAAATCCATTTCTTTAAGAGAAAAACTTAGATTCGGGCATATATAATATCTTAACTTAAATCATAAAATTTATAATTAATTTCAAGCATTCAAAGACAAGTAAGTATCCACTCACAACATAAATATAAAAAGGTGAGGCAATTATTCTAAGTTTCCACTTCAGGACTGAATTGGTCTTGATGGCTAGTTTCAAGCATCCTTATATGTAGGAACGCATACATAATACATTAGTTTCTTAAATTTGCAACTATGACTAAATATGAAAGTTTTAACTAATGAAGGGAAAATTCCAAATTACAAATATCACTAGGACCCAACTGAATTTTCTTTAGAAGGTACAGGGGTTAAGCTGGATAAAAAATTTAATCAAGTAAAATTTCAAGAGAAAAGAAACTTCGTTTCAACATTATGGGTTCTTTATTTTAAGCTCCTTACTAATTAATTTTTGACAGCTAAGTGAATTTAAAAATTGCTGAATTTATGGTTAAGGTTATGGCTAATTTATTGGCTATTTGCTTTTCTTTTGGACTCTGTCACTTTAGGCCTTAAATGTTTGTACAGTCTATGGTTTGTTTCTTGGGTGAATTTGAATGCTAATTCAAATATATTTTAATGTTGAACGTTTATAATTATTTAGGGCCCGTTTGCATCTCCTTTATTTTGGGGAGAATGTATTTTTTTTTAAAATGTCTTTTGATAAAACCTGAACTGTTCACATCTCCTTTTAACAAAAAGGAGAAGTTGAAATAAATGAGTTTTTTAACTTTAAGGAGAAGATAATTTTTTGACTTCTTCAGTTATGGAAATTGGTAAAAGGATAAATAAAAATATTTTTCTATTATTGCAATTGAACGTAAAATAGCTTCTCCTTATGAGAAAATGCCTTATTTTTTTAGAATCAACTCCTCATTTTATAAAAGACATTTTTTTTAGAACATCTGAACAAGCCCTTAGCTACTGGACATATGAATTTTGTCCCATTGGGCTAATTTGTTTTGCCATTTTAGTTTTTAATTTGAAGTCTCAAAATGAAGTAGCATTAATACTGATTGACAATGATTGAGGGTTTTAGTTTTTCCTAATTCTAAGCTTAGAAACATTACCTTTGAGGTGTATTTTGGTTGAATGCTAATTATAATCAAATTAATTTTTGTTGATTGTATATTTAAGGCTTTTATCATTTATAACCATAATATTATGTGTCAATATGCTTTAGTAACTCATATTTAAGATTTATAAAATCTTATTCAAATGTTTGAAAATTGACCCAGGTGGTAAGGTTTAAAAGTTAGCCCAATTTTAAAATCATTTTATTATATTATGGGCTTTTTATAGGTTTTAAGAGATTGTCCAAAATGCTTCATTTAAAAATCAACTGAACCTTTATGATATGTTCTATTGGGATGCATATTAATTTGGCTTATTGTTTTATTGGTTTTAGAATTAAGCCTTAAAATAATTATAATGGACTTATTCTAACGTTGTGCTTATTTTAATAGAAAGATTGTTTGGGCCTTTTATAATTGTTCATTTGAACTAATTTTTTAAGTACATAAAGGAATGTATTCTTGTATTACTTACATCTCTATATGTTGCAAATTATATAATTCCTTTAATTAAAATAAACTATAAATTTTGAATATTTAGTGATAAAGCTAGTGAGCTTATTTGTTGAAGCCTATTATATTATTGAAGACCTATTGATAAGTACTTAATTTCATATAATTTTATGTTGAATTCTGTTATGTTTAATTGCTTAGTTCCTTGAGTTTCTTGAGTTTTTATAAGTGTTTTACATTTTGTAGGTGTTTTGGAAGCTAGAAACCTATTGGAGATGTCATGCATGAATTTAGACAAGTTTTGGGTAACTTAGCTACAAAGTCAGGAGCAAAAGAGCAAAATCCAGCACTAACCCGAGGCTAGTACCTTGCACCAGGGCTAGGCACCACGGTGCCTAAGGAGTACGGCTACACTATTTGCACGCATTTTCTCTTTAAATATTAAAGTTTAGGTCAGATTTTGGGGTTTGGCACTTTAAAGATTAGAGAAAAACAAGATAGGAGAAGAGAAGAAGAGGAGAAGAGCACCAAGTGCTTGATTCGGAGAAGATTCTCTGCGTAGAGATCATTGAAGAGTCTTGCTATTCGTCTTCTTTACTTCTTTTCACTCTCTTGAATTCTTGATGTTATTGGTTTTGATTATTATGGATTTTCTGAATACGCTTGGCTAAATGCCCTTTAGGTTGAGGGTGAATTCAAAGCCCTAGACTTGATGTTGTGATTGATTTCTTAATATCATTCTTCATGCTTCCTTGCAAAATTGTTTTATGTTCTTCAATGAGATTTGTTCATAATTGTTATTTTGATTTGTTTGGGTGGTCAACTAAATGAACCTTGATAATTATCTATTGCTAGAGTAGGAAATTAGATATGTAATTGTCTTATTTTCCTATTCATGAGTAGCAATTAGTAGTTAATGATTATGGTCTAGTTTTCATTGATTATAATGCGGAACATGACCTAAGTTAATAATTTGAGCTTTTGTTCTTATTGCTTAGATCAACCTATCTTTCTCACCTTAATGCTTTTGTTAAATTAAATCTAGATACCACAATTTCTAAGTTGTTTAATTATAAGAGAGTATTTAGAGAGCACAATCTCTATTTAACAACAAACTAATGAAAGATTGGGGTAGCATAGCTTATTACTATCTATGGTTGATAGTTTTAATAGGAAGTTGGGAATAATATTAGGGTTATGATCATTGTCAATGTCTAGTGGTGGAAAATGAACCTTTAACCAACTTTTTCATCTTTGTCTTCAGTGTTAATTTACTCTGTGTTTTGTAATTTTGTTTTCTTTAGATTTCCACATATTTAGTTAATTTTTCACTTTCTCCTTTTCTATTTATTAGTTAATTTACTATTGTTAGAAGTCGTAACTAATTAATTAGATTCAATCCTCTGCAGAAATGACCCTTGCTCATTACTATACACACAAAATGATCTTTTACTAGCAAGGATTAATTTTTATACTCCTTTGGGAGCACATAACCTATTTTAAGTTAACAATATCTTAGACAATTTATTTAGTAATGTAGAAGTTTACTTAGTTTAAAATTAAGTCTAATTTTATTAACTTAAGACATTATTAGCATAATAAACTGTTTTAATTTGTTCTATGCTTATTTTTAGTTTATATTTATGTCTTAATTTATGTACACCATTGATGTCATGTGATTATTAAGGAATAGTCACAGCATCTTTAGTTATGACAATTGCATATATAAAGTATTAAAATATATAAATTTGATCTCATCTAAAATAAAATGACATCTAGTTTTAATTAAACGTGTTAATATGGTAATTTTTCTCCACAGGAAAATTATTATATTTTTCATGTTTATTTAGGATGTGATAGAAAATTATATTAATTTCTTAATTAGTCCACATATATTAAGAAATGTTCATAAATTACTAAGTTCTATTATAAATTTAGTGAGTCAAACTTGTGTTAAAATCTTTACCCATAGGTAGATTTTAATGAGATGTTGGTTCATACTTACATTTGATTTGTCTTATATTAGTAAGCGTATCATTATGCTTGATGGTTTGTGCCTTATATTTTGTTAAGTAAGCATGTTTGTTTATATATCTGCAGTTGATCAAACTTTGATATTTTCTAATGACAAAGTTCCTTATTTGAGTGGTGACAATAAAGAATGGAAGGTGAGTGTTCTTCTTCAATTAGAGTGTTGAGACCTTGACTATGTTCTTCGTACGGAAGATCCAACCGCACCCATAGATACTAGTACTCTAGCTAAGATGGCATTGTATGACTGATGAGAGCGATTAAATCAATTGACTATGATGTTTACCAAATCTTGCATTATGACTAGTACTCATGAGTCGATACCTGATTGTCATAATGTTAAGGATCTAATAAAGGCTATTGATGAACAATTTAAGTCTTTAGACAAGACATGAGCAAGGATCCTAATGGGTAAATTGTCATCCATGAAATTCATTGGCACTAAAGGCATACCATTATGCAAATGAGGGACATAGTTGCTCAGTTAATGTCCTTTAGGATTGAGATTTCTGATGATTTCCTAGTGCATTTTATTGATTTTGAACTTCCCTCCACCTTAATATAACACTTTTAAAATTTCTTATAACACACATAAGGCAAAATGGTCAATCAATGAACTTCTGACCATATGTGCTCAAAGAGGAAGGAATATTGGTTCAAGACAGTATAGAAAGTGCACATATGGTAATAAAGAATATGAAGCAAGCTTAAAATAAGAAAGAAAAAGGTAAATCGAATTGAATTGGTAAATCGAATAGCCACACCCTTACTATAAAGAAAGGGGATCTAGGTATTTTTTCTATAAAAAGAAGCGATACATGAGGAAGGATTGCCCTAAGGGAAACGCTTGACATGAAAATAAAGGTAATCTCATATCTTGTGTGTCTTTTGAATCTAATATGGTTTATGTTTCTCATAACACTTGGTGGATTGATTCTGGTTCTACAATCCATGTTTCTAATACCATGAAGGGTTTTCTAAACCAAGGAAACCATTGGAAAATGAAAGCAACATCTATTCTAGAAATTGGATGTCTTCATGTGTGGAAGTTGTTGGAACATATAGATTAGTTTTAAAATCTAGTTTTGTTTTGGATTTAGAATGAACATTTTATATTCCAAGTTTTTCTAGAATTTTGATTTCTGTTTCAAGACTTATGCCTTCAGGTTTTTCCTTATATTTTTCTTGAACGTCTTTTAATTTATTAAAACACTCAATTGTTGATGGACATGATATTATGGATCATGGTTTGTTCAAAATTCACTTAGATGATAATGTTCCATATAACTTTATGGCACTTAATAATTTTGGTATTAAGCATTGTGTTATGAATGAGAAATCTTCAATGTTGTGACACTAGAGGTTGGGACATATCTCCATTGAGAGAATCAAAATGTTAGTATATGATGCAGTTATGAAAACTCTTAACTTTATGGATTTTGGTTCTTACGTAAACTGCATTAAGGGAAAGCATACTAAGAAGACTAAGAAAGGTGCTAGGAAGAGTTCTAAAATTTTAGATATCATACACTGATATTTGCTTCCCTAATATGAGCTCAAGTGGTCAGAAATATTTTATCACATTTATAGGTGATTTACTCACTGTACATGTACCTCTACTTGCTTGATAATAAAAGTGAGTCGATTGATGCTTTTAAAATTTATAAAGCAGAAGTAGAGAAACAATGTGGAAAACAAATTAAAATTGTGAGATCATATAGAGGTGGTGAATTTTATGGTAGGTATATGGGCACTGGACAAATACCTTGCCCATTTATTGAATTTCTTTAAGAACAAGGTATTGTAGCTCAATACAATTTGCCTGTCTCACCATATCAAAATGGTGTAGCAAAAAGAAGAAATAGGACACTAACGGATGTGGTTAGGAGTATGCTTAGTAACTCTAAAATCCATTTGTCATTGTAGAGAGAATCGCTTAAAACAACAACATATATAATAAACAGGCTTTCAATAAGGCAGTTTTCAAAATGCCATTTGAACTGTGAAAATGTTGGAAACCAAGTTTGCAACATATACATGTGTGGGGTTGTCCAGCTAAAGTAAGAGTTTATAATTCACATGAAAGGAAGTTAGGGGTAGTTTGGATGGGCTTGTGCTTTTAATTAGATGCTTTAAATAAAAGTAATTTTTTTTTTAAAAAGCAGGTATTTAGTGTTTGGATGTAGTTACGCAGAAGTGATTTTACTGAAAAAAGCAGATGTTTTGTGTCTGAATGCAAAAATATAAAAGTGCTTTCGAGCATGTAAAATTATTAAAAATGATATATAAAAGTACTTTTTAGAAAATTTGTGAAATCTTTTAGAGGTATATGTGTTTAAAAAATTTTCTCTCTCTTCCATTAGACCTGATTATTTTTTAAGCATCATTTTCCTACTTAAAAAATAAGCAGCATTTCTGCTTATTTTTAAAATACGCAATTAAAATTTAAGCATGTATCCAAACACCATCTTATAAAATAATCACTTATTTAAAAAAAAAAGCAGCTTATTTGGGAAATAATCCCATCCAAACGGGGGGTTAAACCCAAGGACTATAAGTGCTTATTTTGTTGGATATGTTGATAAATCCGAGGGATATGTTTTATTGTCCATCCCATACAAGTAGAATTGTTGAATCGAGAAATGCTAAGTTTCTTAAAATGACATGGTTAGTGGGAGTGATCAATCTCAAGACCTAGTAATTGAGAAATATTTCAGCAAATAATAGTAACTCTAAGTTATGGTATGATGCCATAAAGGATGAGATGAATTCTATGGCAAATAATCGAGTCTAGGATCTTGTTAAGTTGCCTAATAGAGTGAAGGCAATTGGTTGTAAATCAGTTTTTAAAACTAAGAAAGATTTATTAGGCAATATTGAGAGATACAAGGCTAGACTCGTTGCCAAATGATTCACACAAAATGAAGCAATTGACTATAGAGAGGCTTTCTCTCTTATTTCTAGAAAAGATTATTTCTATATCATCATGACATCAGTTAAACATTTAACTTAGATTTACATCAGATGGATGTGAAAACAACCTTTCTCAATGAAGATTTAGAGGAAGAGGTTTATATGGTTCATTTCAAGTGATGCTGATAATTTGGTGTAGAAGCTTAAGAAGTCCATATATGGAATAAAGCAAGTCTCTCATTAGTTATATTTAAAATTTTATAATATTATCTCTTCATTTAGTTTTATAGAGAACACTATTAATCAGTATATATATCACAAGGTTAATGGGAGCAAAATCATTGTCCTGGTGTTATATATGGATGATATTTTGCTTGCAACCAATGATCTGGGGTTGTTGCTTGAGTTGAAACAATTTCTCTCTCAACATTTTGATATGAAAGATATGGGTGAAGTGTCTTATGTTATTAGCATTAAGATTCATATAGACAGGTCTCAAGATATCTTGGGCTTCTCTTAAGAAACCTATATTAATAAGGTTCTTGAGAAATTTTGGATGAAAGATTGTTCACCAAGTGTAGCACTTATTATGAAGGGTGACAAGTTTAGTTTGAATCAATGTCCTAAAAATGACTTTCAAAATGAACAAGTTAAAAACATTCTTTATGCTTTAGCTGTTAGAAGCCTAATGTATGTTTAGGTTTGCACTAGATTGGACATTGCATTTGCAGTTTGAATGTCAAGAAGATGTCAAAGTAATCCAAGTTTGGACCATTAGAGAGATGCAAAAAAGGTCATGAGGTACCTTCAAGGAACTAAAGATTTCATGCTTACATATAGACAGACAAACAACTTAGAAGTTATTGGGTATTCAAATTTAGAATTTTGCTGGCTGTGTTGACTGTCGAAAGTCACCAGCTGGACATATCTTCTTATTTGAAGGAGGAGCTATATCTTGGAGGAGTGTTAAGCAATCTTTAATTATTACTTCTACTATGGAAGCAAAGTTTGTTTCTTATTTTAAGGCGACGTCACAGGGTATATGGTTGAAGAGTTTCGTCTCTTGGCTTTGAGTAGTTAATTTCATATATAACCCATTAAGGATATACTATGACAATTCAGCTGTTTTGTTCTTTGCTAAGAATAATAAGAGTGAAAGTTAAAGTAAACATATCGATATCAAGTACTTAGCTATTAGAGAATACATTAAAGCAAATGAAGTGCTCATTGAACACATTTATAATGAGTTGATGATTGTGAATCCTTTAACAAAAGGTATGCCACCAAATATATTTAAGGATCATGTAACTCAAATGGGACTTGTTCCAGCTTTATTAGTTTCCATTTGATTTGAGATGTCACTTTTGATTTATAGTGAAACTTTTATTTTAGATTTGTCTTCTTCTTTTTACTTGTATACATTTGTGTTTGAGATGACAAATATTTTTATTCTTGTGTTAAAGGGTTATTAATGTCCTTGATGGAAGGACATCTATAAATAGCACCATTTATGGGTCCCTAATTCATGCAATTTAGATACCCTTACTATCACTGAGAATTGCCATTGAATTAGAAGAACTTGTAAAGAAGTTTGTGTTTCATTTATTAGCTATGGTTGAAAGTTAGTAGTATCTTTGCTTCTGTTTATTTTCACGCTCTGATGTTGTAGACAATTTTGTGTATTTGGTTTATAGTATGTTTATGGTTCATCAAACAATCGACAGCGCTTTATGCTGTAAATGTGGAATTCCTATGTCACCAAATGATGCCAATATACGTGTTTCTCATAGGCGTATTTTTATTTGGAACAACTAATTCTGAAGCATGGTGCTGCTCAATGTTTTAAAAATTATACCGGTCATTAATCAATGGAGGCAACGTTCCACTAGAAGAAAAATAACATTTAGTGATAACTTTTCTGTGATGAACTTAAAAGTCATCAGTAAAACAAGTTTTTTTGTGACAACTTGTAGATGTCATAACTAAATGTTGTTAGCCTTTTTTAGTGACAACTTTTTAATTGTGTCACAAAATCCAAAATTTTCAATGACAACATTAATTTGTCATCACAAAAGGTATCCAAAAATTGTCATTAAAAGTCAAAATTTGTACCAAATTGTTTATGGAGTTTGGTAGGTCTAAAAAAGTCATGATTTAGTGATGACAATTAGGATCTCATCACTAAAAACCTTTTGTGACGACTTTGTCATGTCACTAGAACAAGGTTTTTTACGACGACTTATAGATATCATCACTGAATAATAGTTATCAGCACTTTTCCGTAATGACATTTAAATCTTGTCACAAAAGGGTAACTGTTAGTGACAATATCATTTTTGTCACTAAATGTGTGTAAATGTTGCCACTAAAAGTTAAAATATTTACACAGTTGATTATGAAAATTGGAGGGAGTGAGAAATCAATGATTTTGTGATGGAATTAAAGAGTTGTCACTAGCCTTTTGCGATGACTACAGATGGCATCACTGAATATAGTTGTCAGCCTTTCTTAGTGACTACTTATAAATTCGTCACAAAATGATAATCTTTCAATGATGTCATTCATTTGCCGTCACTAAATATACATTAGTATAAAAACTTTTTGGGATGACCTACACAAGTAAGAAAACGCAAGTTAAAAAGGAAAAAATACCCATTTCCTTTCTCTCATATACCTTACTTTCTCGCCACTCTCCTTCACTTTTCCCTGATTTCTTCCTCTCAGCCAGCTTCAGTGAATGTGGGTCCTCTATCGCCATCTTATGTGCCGTCTATAAAATGGATATTACCACTCATACTCCATTCTCTCTCTCTCACACACACACTCTATTTTTTGCTCTCTTGTTGCTAAGCTAAGCTCTGTTTCTCTCTCTTCAAGTTATAGGTTTGACTATCATTTTCTTTGGAAATAAGCCTTCATGAAGTGTGTAAATACCTGATTTTGTCCATGTAATTTTTAAAATATTAGAAAAATAATAAAAATTAAGGGAAATATGAAAATTTGGGAAAAGTGGTAATATTGAAAAAAAAAACATAAAAATGGAAGAAAATAGAAAATTAAAAAGCCAAAATTAAATACAAAAAAATGAAAAGTCCTTCATCCTTTGTTATATCTCTTTTTAGGTCTAATACACCCACTTTGGTTTTTTATTTCAACCTAATTCCCCTTTCTTTATTTTAGCCCAAACTATTTCAAATAACTCAGCCCACTTTCTCGAATCAATGTGTAATTCCCCATTCTCATTTAACCCAAATGTTTTTCTCTTTTTTGTTTTTTTATTTCTTCTTGGACCCGTCTAGCCTACTCCCCACAAATCCAATCCATCATATTACACTTGTCCAATCTAAATCCTCCAGCCCATAAACTACCTAACCAAAGGACCTGACTTGACCACTTAAACCCAATTTTCCTTTCCCCTAATTTGGAACCCTAGCTTCTGCGTTTCTCTTCATCTGGAAGGGGTTTCTTTTCATTTGAGGTCATCTAAAGCTTCTCGGTTTTTCTATCCATGGCCAGCTCATCCAAACCAACACATTTACCTCTAGCTCACAGCGATCGTATAGCCAAACGATTAGGAGAAGGGGTTTGTTTTCGGGTGGATCAGGAGTAGATTCAGCGATCATGAATCTGGTTCCTGTCTATAAATAGAGAGAAAGAAGAAGAAAGTTATCAGAGAAAGAAAGAGCAAAAAATCCTCAAAGAACTTTGGGAAAAAGAAGAAAGTTTGGGAGAAAAAACGAAGTACTCCAAGAGAAAATTTTCAGAGAGAAAGAGAAGAGGCCCTTGGTTAAAGAAGAAAATTTGAAGAAAGATCGTTGTTATCTTCTCCGAAAAGGTAAGAATCTTTTTTCCAGTTGCTTGTTTTTGTTCTGCTTTCCTTTTCTCTGTATATTTCTATTATTGTGGGGATTGGGATGACCATAGGGCTCTTTATATCCAAAGACCCCACAGGCATAGGCATTTTGTTTGTACCAAATCTGACCATGAGTTTCATGATGTTATCTAAAATGGTTTCAAGGTTTACTCTATGACTTTGTTGATTTAAAATGATTTTTGCATTGTTAGTTTGCTAATTTGCTCATGCAAAGTTGATTAGGGGCTTGAAGATGTAGTTTGGAGTCTGACTTTCTTGGTGTTTTAAAATATGTTATTGTTTGACATTTGATATGTGGGAGCATGCTGATTCAATATTGATATTGTCCTTGTATTCAAATGGGATCTCTGTTTTGGTTCAAAGTGGTGCTATTATCATGCTTTGAAGCTATTTCCTAAAAATATGGTATCAACCTTTTGTCCTCATCTAGTTTAATATCTGGTTCAAATTGTGCATTTTGTTTATGTTAAAGTTTTAGTTGCTGAAAGCAATGTCATTATTTTCAAAGCTGATTTTTCTGGGTGGAGTGGAAATTATTGCTTTGAAAGTATGTTGTTTTGGACTAGAAAATTGGAATGTATTGCTTTGAAAGCATGTTGTTTTGGACTAGAAAATCAGAAATTATTGCTTTGGAAACCAAGCTGTATTAGGTTTTAAAAAACTATGATATTGTTCCTTTTAAAACTAATGTGCTGTCTTGGGTACTTAAATCTTTTATACACTTGAAGTGTTCGTTAGAAGTGTCTAAGGCATTTTTGAAATCCAAACATTTCTATTCGTGATTAAACTAGCATGTCTAAGGCATTTTTGTTTTGGTTGGTTAAAACATAGTGTGAGATGGATCTGTTGGGGTTAATCTTATGTTTTTAGCAAGTTGTTGGGGTTAATCTTGTTCTCTTTAGCATCTCACTGTGAGTAATCCTTTTGGCTTCAACTCCAAGTTGTTTTAATCTGAAAAGCAAGTTGTGGTAATTAAATTTGATGTGATCTCAAGCTTATTTAATTTTTGGGCAAGGTATATTACTGTGACAAGACTTATGTATAGTTGTTTTTGACTTAAGAGGGATTTAATTTCTGGAAAGTATGTTTGGGGGATTTAAGTAGTTTAACTTCAATTTGATTTAATCTTGAGTAAGACATGTTGCAATTTAGTTATGTTCTGGGGATTGAATTATGTTTCTTTTGGAAAAATTATGATCGATTTATTTTTGTAGAAATGCATTTGTTTATGGACATATTTCCAAATAAAAACTTTGGGTCTTATTTCCCTTGGTTAGTTGAAATAAAGAGTATCCCTTTGTTCATGAGCTCATAATATGTTAAAACATTCTTTTATTATTGCTATAATTACTATATGTGGTTGTGTTATTTCTTTTAATTGGGATGTATAAATTTTATTTATTTCCTATTTGGGTTGGATAAGATTTTAGGGGGTTTGTAATAGTTTGTCATGTTTATTGTGTTCACTACCCAATTTCCCTTTGTAAAACATAAACCCGTCCCTTGTTGTTAACCCTTGTTATCACTTGCTTATTACGTTATTGTGGTTGTAATTTTATTTTGGTACAACAAAAATATGTCTAATGCTCTCCATTTTGTAATGAATAAAATAAAGATAAGAGTAGGATATAAGGATCCAAAACCAAGGTTCCAAAGACCTTATGAAATTTTTAAACAAGTAATTACATAGCGTTTTTATGAAAAACCTTGGGTTGTTTTTTTTTAAAAAAAAAATGGCTTAGAAAAATTATGAATAATTGGATTCAAGGCCCCAAATGATCCCAAGGACCTAAACGCAGATTAACTTTATAAGGGTTTTATTGGCTGTTCAAACAAAGTTGCTTAAAGGGGTTTATTGAACTGAAAAGGGAATGATCTTGTACAAAGCCATTATCTTACAAGTTTAAGGTTAACAGTATCAGGAGAAAAATTGAAGATTTTTGGAAAATTGAGCTTGGGTTTCAAAAAGCCTTTTTAGTCAAAAACTATGGCCCAAGTGTTAGTAGAAAGGGGGTTCCAAAGACTTATTAATCAAAAAGTCTAGTTATTTGTTTGAAAGGATTTTGTGGCCCAAAATAGCAATTGGTAACATAAGTTCTCTTGATTATCTTGTTTACTTCCAAGGTGATTTTAAGGATTACCATTACCTTTTCAAATATAATATAGAGAATAATTCTCTTATTATGTTAAGCTTTATGTAGATATTTAATCTTTTTTACTGACTTGTTTATTTCTAAACATTATATAGAGATATATTCTACTATAGTGTCATAGGCTTTATGTAGAAATTTATTTTCCCTGTTAACCTAATTCTGCATAAACTGTAAGTAAAGAATTATTCTCTCATATTGTCTTCAGATTTATATGAAGATTTTTTCTTTTATATTGTCTTACTTCATCCATAGGCTTTGGGTATAGATTTATTCTCTCACATTATCCTAATCTTAAGATT
>JASKGM010083310.1:0-14362 GCA_034509205.1 Ceratonia siliqua | reverse complement strand
ATTTCATTGGGCTCATATATGTCACTTGTCTTTTTAAAATTACCAAAAGTGATGTAATGCTACGAACTCCATTTTTTGGATTTATGTTCCAAAATGTCAACTTCCACTATGATCCTAACATACAAAATCTTGACTAGTATCACACACTGGTCATGCCCAAGTATATCAAAGATTACAATGGCCAAGGACACGAGTTTATAATCTATCAGGATTTTGGTTTTGCCATTAGTGGATGTAATGTGTATGAGTTTAAGTTCAAAGCAATGGTATTAACTTGAACTTGATATCTTTCTTGATTCTATTTCATTTAACAGTGTCTAATATTTTTAATAATTTCATTTTGGCCCTGCTACTTTCATAAATTACATTTTTGGCCCTAATATTTTTAATAATTTCATTTTGGCCCCATTATTTGCATAAAATGCATTTTGGTCCCATTACTTTCATAAATTATATTTTTAGCCTCAATATCTTCACAAACCTCATTTTGACCCAATATTTTCACAAATTTTACTTTGACTCAATATTTTTATAAACTCCATTATTGCCCCCCAATGACCTAATATTCAAAGGGCTTTCAGTGGAAGTTTATCTTCCCCAAGGTCTTGCCCCTTTCTTTTCAAGACTTTCAGTGGAGGTTATTCTTCCTAAAGTCCTAATCTCCTAGGCATTTAGTGGAGTTTTATACTTCCCAATGTCTTAATGTTTACGGGCTTTCAGTGGAAGTTCATATTTCCTGAGGTCCCGAGTATTTTTTTGCTAGACTTCTTTGGAATTTTACATTTACCAAAGTCTCAATTTTTTTTTTCTATACATTTCTCATAATTTCACTAATCCTTATTAACTTCTATTGAACTCAGTGTTTAGCGAAGGAATTGCGAGGAAACATTATTCCTTTGCAAAATTTTCATGAAAATTGGGAGATTGAGTTCAACGTTTATTGGAGAAGGATTTCTGAGGGAAATTATTTTCCCTTGTAGATTTGCAAGGTGTCAAAGAGGCAAAAATTTTTCATAAAATTTTGCGACGGAACTAGATTTCCTTACAAAAATTGAATGAGCCAAAAGTTATTTCTTAAAAATTTTGCCCATTCCCTTGCATGAATTGCGAGAGAATCCAATTTCCTCACAAAATTTAAAGGAGGCAAAAGTTTTTTCATAAAATTTTGCAAGGGAATTAGGTTCCCTCGTAAAAATTTGCAGGAGGTAAAAGTATTTTCTTGAAATTTTAGAAGGGAATCCAATTCCCTTGTAGATTTGTAAAATTTCAAGGTGGTAAACATTTTTTCTTGAAAATTTGCGAGGGAATTAAGTTCAGAATTGCATGCCATTGTAAATCCCTTGAAATCTACATGGAATCTTAATTTGAATTTTAATTTAAGCATGGCCAATTAGATAGTCACACATGTTTTATTTAATTGTTAAATAAAATAAATTATTATCAATTAATAATATGATTATTAATTGATAAATCATTAGATAATTTGATTATCTAATATTCCCCATTAGTAGGCATGTGAATCCCTAATGGTTAGGGATTTAATCTTGGATTATACTCAAATATTCTCACATAACTTAGGGCTAAGTTAGTATAAATATAACCTAACCCCTCATTCTCCTGGTGGCCAAAATTTTGAGAGTGCCTTAAGTTTTTGAGAGAAAAACACTAAAAGAAAAAAGTGATTTTGTTTGAGTGTCTTCATAGATTTCTACACACTATACTTGAAGGAAAAGGGAAGGCTTTTAAATTTACTAATATATCAATTATTTTCTTTCATCTTTGTTTTTATTCCAATCACTAAGCCTATTCACCATACATTTCGTGGATTGGTGCTTCCTAAAGAATACGCAGTCAGTACGGTTGGTTGGGAATTATATTACAAAGTTAAAGTGACTACAAGAGGTATGCAAAATTCTTATATATTTTACTTCTATTTCTAGCAGTGAGTTATTTACCTATGTGTTTTGTTTCTGCCTATTTACAAGTTTAAATGTTTAAAAAAAATTAAAAACCCATGCTTGTACTAAAAATACTTAGGATAAATAACTAGATCAAATAGTGGTAACGATGGCAAGGGGGTTAGAGTGAGTATCTTCAAAATCCTTTTGAGCAGCTTATCTTTCTAGATCAGGTTCATCAACAGTAGTAGGATGAAAAGATGATTCAAGACCTATTATTTTCATAGGCAGCTTTGGAGGTCTTTGCTCATGTAGAATTCTTTTAAGCATAGCTGAGATATACTACATGTGGTGCTTCATTTAAGCCATTTCAAATTGAATCTCCAAGGAAAAGCTCCCTAATTCTTGATTGTAATCATTGAGAGCATCATCTAAGCTTCCAATTTTTGCATTCATCATTTCCATGGTTTATTGCTTAGGTTATTCTTCATTTACATTTAGCTTTCCCTTGTCTTTTATCATTCTGGCCTTTGGAATTTTCTTATGGATTTCTACTTGCTTCACTTTTGAAATTCTCCCTCTTGTTCCTTTAGCCTTATTAGTTTCTTTCTCTTTCGAGGCATTATTTCTTTCTTTAGTGTTTCTCATTTCCATGGTTTATTGCTTAGGTTATTCTTCATTTACATTTAGCTTTCCCTTGTCTTTTATCATTCTGGCCTTTGGAATTTTCTTATGGATTTCTACTTGCTTCACTTTTGAAATTCTCCCTCTTGTTCCTTTAGCCTTATTAGTTTCTTTCTCTTTCGAGGCATTATTTCTTTCTTTAGTGTTTCTCATTTCTTAGGTATTTCCAAAGGCTTTGGCTTTTGAGGCAGTGGTGGTTTTGATTCAGGGCAGAGTGAAAAATGATCACATGTTCTTTCTTCAGTATTTTCACAAATTCTTCTATAGGCAACTTTCCTTATGCTTCCTTATCAAAGGAATTTCTTTTTCTTCTTCCTCCTCCTCATCTTCCTTCTCATGAAATCTAGGTGTGAGGACATTTTCCCTCACCTTTTTTTGTCTAGTTTCCTCAGGTATGGAGGGCATTTTAGGTTCAATCAATTCTTCTTCTTTTGTAAGAGAGCTGACTTCTTTTTCTGAGCTTGTCCTTGGTTCATCACTAGGAGAAGTAGATGAGTCACTCAGCATCTCATCAGTCATAATTGTACTAGGGGACTTTTCTTCAAAGGTCTGGCTTTCGTCACTGTTGTTTGAAATTTCTACCATTGATGGTTTCCCTTTAGGAATATTCTTCCTTTGTAAAAATGGAATTCTTATAGACTTTCTAGTAGGGGTTGACACATATTTCTTTTTCTTTTCTTTTGGTAAGCTTTTTCTTATTGTTTCCTCAAAGTTCTCATATGACCCTTCTTCCTCATTTTTTTGAATTTCTTCTTCCTTTTTATGTGCATCTTGCTTCTTTTTCAATCGATACCTTCAATTGTACTCCCTTTTCTTTTATCTCATTAATTCTCTTTTCATTTGAGCTTCTTTGTCATAAGGTGGTTTATGTCCTATAGTTTTATACTCATTTCCTTAAGAATAGCTACTTCCTCCCTGGCTTCTTCCTTGAGGCTACTAGATAAGCATTTATCTTTTTTCACCCATTTTCCATCCTCTTGCTTAATGCCCATATTCAAGAGTAACCTCTGGTTATTAGTTCTTCTATTTATTGTAGGCTCACTACCCATATTTTCAAGCAATACTCTTGCATCTTTTGCCAGCAAAGTGATTATGGTTCCATAGGGTAGTTCAACACTCTCTTTATCTAAACAAACTTTCATGTGACTAACAATAATATAAGGTAAATTCAATCTAACATCATTAGTTAGCACCACATGTAGAAGGTTTTAAGTATGTTCGCTTCGTTGGATTTATCAAACCTAGGCATAATCATGTGGGTCTTGACATCTAATAGAATTCTAAGATTAAGATCAAGAATAAAGGTATAGTAATCTCTCCTGTAGCCTCATCATGAGAACATCCACCAAAATTAATATCCCTATAAGTAGAGTATATTCTAATCCTAGCACTTGGATAGTCAATCTTCTTAGAAATTTTCTCACAATTCACAACAATTTTCTACCCTTCAAAATTGAAGACCCCTCTAAGCTACCTTTTTCAAACTTCAAATTTGCATAAAATTCCTTAATAATAATAGTGTATATCTCAGTTCTTATTTGGAAGAAGTTTATCCATTCTATATTTTCCATCCATTGAAAAACCTTAAAATTTTCATTCTTGAAGAATTCTAGGTTTACCTCTCAAGCTACAGAGTATTTCTTATGCATGAAGTCTCTGTTATATGCATCTTGTGCTTCTTGGTCTCTAAACGTTTTGGGAATGCTTACTTTCATCATCATCTTTGAACCAAACCAAGATTCTTTGAAAGCTTTCCTTTTGTCCCTAGATTTCAATGATGAAGCCGTTGCAGAACCAAGAAATGCATAATAAGGGATTTAGGTCATTTGGATTGGAGAACAAAGCTCCTCGGTGGCGAACAAGATAAAGAGAGAAAGAGAACAAGGGTTTCAGAGAGGGGTAAGGTAGTGGAGGTTTTGAGAAAATGAAAGGGTGCAATATGGAACGTGAAGATGGAAACTAAAGGGAGCTATGATTTTAATTAGCCTCAATGCAACTAAATTTTAATTACCCTTGATAGATTTTAATTGATGTGACAGTGACTAGATAATTATATAGCACTAGCAGTTGGTGGTAATTACAATTTCTGAGGTAAAACCAATCATAGCAATTGAAAATTTTAAATTTAAATATTCAAGGACGATGAGGAAGAAATTAGAAATCACTTCTCATATGAGCAACCAGACATAAGCAATTTTGAGCATCCAGATTTATTTGAGCAACCAGACTAAATCTCACAAAGGATTGGACATTTCAATTTATCTTAAGATATTAAGGAATTTGTCTTCACTAAGAGGCTTGTCAAAGATGTTTGCCAATTGATTATCAGTATTAACAAACTCTAATTGTATATCTCCCTTTTACACATGGTCTCTTAGGAAATAATGTCTTATTTCTATATATTTTGTCTTAGAATTTTGTATGAGATTTTTAAATAAGTTTATTTCTATATTGATATTGAAACTTGCCTCCCTAGCAATGGTGCCAAAAACTGGATGCGTCTAAAGCCTACCACAAGCGTATAAATCGTAATAAGCATAATAAGGTAAAAATAAGTATTGTATCCATAGGGAGGAAATCCAAGTACCAAAATTATGAAACTTCCTATATTATCTAGGCAATCCAAATTTTTAATTTGCGAATAAAATAACAATGTAAACTATGATGAAATACTAATCTAACAAAATCAACTTATAAAGGATGAATTGGGGTTCATTAATTGAGTTCCATTAATAACATTCATTCGGATTGTTAATATTTTCCTAATTGCAATGACTAGATTCCCTATGATATGTGTTATCCTTTTTCAAGGTATAACACCTATATTTATATTAACCATAAGTCTACTTTTGTGATCATAGCAATTAACATAAACTCATTAAGATTAGTGGAATCCTAATATAAAGTCATAGAGGTGTGCATTTATTTCTAAACTACACTGCCTAAGTCTAATGAATCCACAAACTAATATTGAACTACAACGTTCGTTCCATCATCCAATACCTTAAAGAAATAATTTATGGCCAGTAAATTGTAAGCATTAAAAAGAATTCATTAAATTTCAATCAAAAATATTATCCTAAACAATCAAATTCAAATCACATCATAAAATTAATGACTACATCACATATCCTAAGACAAGTAATTTAGCTACTCATGACTAAAACCATGAAGAAGAAGTAGAAGAAATTCCTCTTTGAAGAAACCATGAGCCTTCCTCCTCTCAAATTTACAGCTCTAATCCCAAAAATTACAACTCCCAAATCTCCTTCTCGTCATAGTTCTTGTGTGTCCAAAGATTCTCAAAATCTAATGTAAAGCTACTTTAAATGAAGAGTCGTGCATAGGTGCTACGACCTCCATCTTTGGGCACTGCAGTGCTTAGCCCTAATAGTTTGAATCTGATGAATTCTTTAGTGGCATCATAGCTTCCATCTTTCAGCATTGCAACATCAGTGGGTGTGAATTAGCCATTGAGTGGGCACTATGATGCCCTATCCTTGGGTTTTTGGCATGTGCATACATCATATGGGCACTGCAATGCCCATTGTTGGGTGCTGTGATGCCCAACACTCTAAACTTTAGCTGTTGCATCTCGCTATACTATTACAGCCCCCCTTCCCTTGCCAAAATAGGAAAAATTAGGATTAGGAAGGGTATAAAAATGGAAAATAAGAGATATTGAAGTTAAACACTTAAATTCCTAGATAAAACCATTAAATACATGTAAAACATCCTAAAGTAACGTAATTAATCCTAAGTAAATATGTGGAATAAATTCACGCATCATATTGTCAAATTTTATGGGAATATTTTTAAATTTTAATCCAACGTCTTTTAATAGCAGCTTCATCCAAAGAATTTAAGCACAACAACTTCCAGTAGCAACATACTCAACTTCTGCTATTGAAAAAGCAACTAAGTTCTATTTCTTAGTATGCTAGGATATTAGACAATGTTTTAAAAACTGGTAAGTGCCACTAGTACTTTTTCTATCTATCTCCATAAATCAGCATTTGAGTAACCACAAAGTTCAAAGTACTTACTTCTAGAGTACCATAACCCTAAATTTTGTGTTCCTAACAAGTATCTAAATATACTTTTAATAACACTTAGGTGTTATTCTTTAGGATTAACTTGAAATCTAGCACATAAGAATGCACTAAATGCAATATCAGGTCTACTTGTAGTTAAATAGAGCAAGGAGTCATTCATTCCTCAATATACCTTTTGGTCAATAAATTTACATTGTTCATCTTTTTCTAATTTAGTTGAGCATCCCATAGGAGTATTGTAGGTTTAGCTTTGTCCATGCCATATTTCTTTAGCAACTCCTTGGTATGATTTGATTGATTGATGAAGATTCCTTCTTGAGATTGCTTTATTAGAAGTCAATGGAAGAATGACATTTCTCCCATCATGCTCATCTCAAATTTACTTTTCACTAAATCAGAAAATTCCTTACACAACAACTCATTAGTAGATCTAAAAACAATATCATCCATATATATTTATACAATTAATATGTCATGTTTTGTGGATTTAGTAAACAAGGTAGTATCAATTACTCCTCTAGTAAAATCATGATTTATTAGAAAAGTACTTAACATTTCATACCATGCCCTAGGTACTTGTTTTAATACATAAAGGGCTTTAGTCAGCTTGGACACATTATTAGGAAATTCTATTTGCTCAAAACTAGGTGGTTACTTAACATATACTTCCTAATTTAAAAAGCCATTTAAAAAAGCACTTTTAACATCCATTGGAAAGATTTTAAAACCTTTAAAGCATGCAAATGGAAGTAACATTATAATAGACTTTAATCTAGCAACAGGTGAAAAGCTTCATCATAATCTATACCTTCTTGCTAGTTATACCCTTGAACAATCAGTCTTGCCTTATTTCTTACCACATTACTTGTTTCATCAAGTTTATTTCTGAATACCTCTTTTGTGCCAATAACTGATTAATGTTCAGGTGTAGGTACAAGAGTCTAAACTTTGTTCCTTTCAAACTGGTTAAGTTCTATTTGTGATTGCTTGTATCCAAGACTCGTCTTTTGGTGCTTTACTAATGTTCTTAGGCTCTATTTGTGACATGAAGGCCACGTGGTCCATACTTTTGTATGAAGATCAAGTTCTTACTCCATGAGCTGGATCTCTAATTATGAACTCCATTGGATATGTTGGAGTTTTTCTCCATTCTCTAGGCACTTTTGTAAAGGTTTTTGCTTGCTCGGTTACATCTTGATTTTCATAATCTTGAGAAATTTATGTTTGTTGTTCATCATCCTCATTGTTTTAAGGTTGTTTTCCTTGAGATTCAAGCTCATCATTCAGATTGAGATTATTTATTTTGAAAGAAATTCCTTCATTATTTTCTTCATCATTAGGAAATGCTATCTTATTCTTGCTCAAGAAGAAGAGATGTTGGTTTCATCAAAAGCAACATGAATGGCTTCTTTAACAGTTAATGTTCTTTTGTTGTGAACTCTGTATGCTTTAGTTGATGTGGAGTATCCAAGAAATATCCCATTATCAGTTCTAGCATTAAATTTACCCAAATTGTCTTTATCATTATTGAGAATAAAGCATTTGCATCCGAAGGTGCGAAAATAGCCAAATTTTGGTTTTCATCCTTTCCATAACTCATACGGAGTTTTCTTTAAGATGTGTCTTATCAATCATATATTTAAGATATAACAAGCAGTGTTCATAGCTTTAGCTCAAAACTTTTGAGGAAGCTCATTATCATAAAGCATTGTTCTTGTCATATCAAGAAAAGTTCTATTTTTCCTTCCCACAACTCCATTTTGCAATAGAGTTCTTGAAGGAAAAAGATTATGATCAATGCCAAGTTTTTCATAAATGTTTTCAGAAGATTTGTTCTCAAATTCTCTTCCATGATCACTTCTTATACTCTTGATAAGATCACCTTTTTTCATTTTGGACTTTCTTGCAAAAATTTTCAAAGATATTAAAGCTTTTGTATTTATGAGCAAAAAAGAAAACCTAGGTAAATCTTGAGAAATCATCAACAATGACTAAACGATATCTTTTTCCACCCATGCTTTGAGTAATTAGACCAAATAAATCTATATGCAAAAGATCTAAATGTTTTGTAGTAGAACCAAGATATTTTTTGGATATGGTTTGTTTTCTTTTTTGACAAGATTCACAAACATAAACTTTTTCCAATTTTATTTTTGGTAAACTAACAAGCAGATTTCTTTTTACAAGTTTAGTAATCAAATGCATACTGGCATGACCAAGTATTTTGTGCCATAGCCAGTTTTCATCAATCGTGAATGTAAGGGAATCAAATGGTTTTAGAGAAAAGTCTTCTAAGTGTACAACATACACATTTACTTGCCTTAATCATGAAAATAAAATCCTATCATCATGAATGTCAAACATAATGCATTTTGATGACTCAAAGATTACTTTATCCCTTTGTCACACAATTGACTTGTGCTAAGTAAGTTCTACTTCAATCCATCAACAAGATAAACATTGTCAATTGTAAAGGAATAGTTTATAGGAACTTTACCTTTCTTGTTGTCTTCACATGTTACCTCACCTCCTTCTTTCTTTTCAAGATAGTAGAATTTGGTGGCATCACCTATCATGTGCCTTAAGTAGTCACTGTCAAGATACCATTGCTCTTTTTTGTATCTTAAGCTTAGGCACACCTATAAGTAAATGTTCAACCAATCTTAGGTACAAAAACTACTTTGGGTCCTTGAGTGTTAATGGTTGCTCTTTTAGAAACTAAGGTACCTTTAAGAGCCTATACTTGCTTTACTTTCTTATGAGAATTTCTTCTAAGAGTATAACTTCTCATAACATGACCAGTTTTACCACAGTAATAACATGTCTTTCTTTTTTTCGATTCTCTTTATTTTTGGTAAAGCAGTTTTTTTTGGTTTTCTCTTGATTTGAAAAGGAAAATTTTTCTAACATTTTTAAAGATGAGATGGAAAGAAGCCTAAACCAGTTTTATCAAGGGGATTCTTTCATATGCCTAACAAAATATCGAGTTTTTTTAAGCTAGATGTAAATTTTGTAATATCACTAACTAAGGATTCTACTTTCTTTTTAAATATTTCATTTTCAACTTCCAGTTTTCCATTTTTTATTTCCAAGATATCATTTTCTTTTCTTAAACTTTCTTGTTCTATAAAGGTTATGAAACAATATTATTTAAGAGTAGTGTATTTTATCCCTAGTTTATTGTAATTTTCAAAGAGTAAGTTGAAAACATCTTGTAACTCATCAAAGGAGTAAGATGTGTCAATAGCATTTACCTCATATTTTGGTTTATCATTGGCCTTAAGACAGAGGTTGGCAGTGTGCTCTTCTTCTTCATATTCACTTTCAGATGAATCTGAGGTTTCATCTTTACTCCATATGGAATCAGCTATCATGTGTCTCTTTTTCTTCCCTTTGTAGTGTCTTTTCCTATCGAAGAGGCAATCAGCCTTGAATGACTAGGCTTTTTACATTCATAGCATGTAATTTGGTCTTTTGTATTGTCTACTTTAGATGATATCTTCTTGTTGTAGAATTTTTTTTCTTTTGTAGAACTTGTACATTCTTCTAGTGAAGAGAGTAATATCTTTTTCTTTGCGTTCATCGGTTATTTCTTCTCCAACTGCTGCTTTAAGAGCAATGCTTTTTGTCTACCTGGGAGCTTTCAACTTCATCCTTCGTACATTTTTTTTCATAAGCAATTAGATTTTCTCTCAACTCATCAAAAGAAATCTCATTCAGGTTTCTTCCTTCCTGTATAACTATAATTTTGGCTTGCCATGGTTTAGTAAGTGCTAGAAGTACTTTTCTAACCATATCATTATTTGAGTATATTTCTCCTAAGTCATCTAGGTCATTGATGATGCTAGACAGCCTCTTGATCATATCTTCTATCTTTACATTGTCTCTCATATTGAAAAGTTTATAATCATGAACTAGCATATCAATCTTGTTTTCTCAAACCTCTACAATTTCTCCCACATTTCCTTCGCAATTTTGCATCTATATATCTTTCTATACTCCTTATCATTTACTACACAATACATGAGGTTGATTGCTTTAGCATTTGTTTCTACTAGCTTAATGTCTCGACAGTCCACTCTTTTTCTAGTTTCTCCATGACAACGTCATGTACATTTTTGCTAGAAACATAAGGACCATTCTCAATGACATGCCAAACCTGATAGTCAACTGATTGAATGAAGATTTTCATTCTTTCTTTCTAGTAAGTATAGTTGTTGCCATCAAAGAATGGTGGCTTGGTGTTGGAGTGTCCTTTTACCATGCTGCTTGGAGTCGTGTTGCTATTTGGATCTTTGCTTTAGGCTATTAAATCTGTAAATAGGGACCAAAGCTCTAATACCAATTGTTAGTTCAAATATGGTTAAGCACCTAAGAAGGGGGTTGAATTAGGTGCTCTAAGATTTAAACACTTTTCCAGTAGGTAGAAAAATTTTCTTACATGAGTAACCAGAAGACTTGGTTACTCCTTTTTCAAAGGTTTATTCAAACATATTTTAACTGAAAGTTAAAAGCACTTTGAGCAACTAGATTAGAAAACTGTGAGTAAGTGCAATTAAATCAGAGATGAGAGTAAGGAAAAATCATACCAAGATGTATAGTGGTTCAAATCCAACGAATGCTAGACCCTATGTTCACTCTTCCAACATAAAGCAAAGGAATTTTCACTATAAGGGTAATAACAAAATTACAACAACAAGCTATCATAGCTTTTACAATCAACAACTTGGTTAACCTACTTTTTCACTGAGTTTTTCCCAAGAATCTAGTCGAACTCAATCATAGGATCAAGTATTCACAGCCTTTTACTACCACCTTGGGCAACTTTAAAGCCACAAGAATAGCAAAACACAGGCTCAAGCACTCAGCTTTTTACAACATCACTTGTTATTCTCTCAAGCACTTTATTTTTGACACAAGTAACCTAGCAAACCTCACACAATGAATTTTTGGATGAATATAAGTAGGCTCAAACTCCCTTAGGATAATCAAATAGGTAAGGCTCAATGGAGATATGTTTTCCAATAGGTTCAAGAGTAGCAGATAGCCTTGCTTCTATATTTTTGTCTTTCTAGATATCTATGTTTTTAGCTTCTTCCAACGCTACATATTTATACTCGTGGATGTGGCAATTTTTCTTCAATAGTCGTTGAGTTCATGATGGCTCTCTTCATAGCTATATGAAGTTTTGATTTTACAACTCCATAGCTTAATGGCCATTTGATTTCATCTACCCGCATTTCAATTACTCTATTTTTGAAACTTTGTACAATGCTTTAAGATTAATTTATAGAGCTTATCTTCTGGATTTGCTAGCTACACAAGTAAGCTTTTAAATGGCAGATGACAGTTTTCTCAATTATTACTTTTCAAATAAAAAATAATATCCTATTTTAACTTTTCAAAAAGGTTTCTAAAATATATCTATGCTTTCACAAACAAAACCAGAGCTTCCATTTTATCAACTACTTTTGTTTCAGGTAAAATGCTTTTCTTTAAAACAGCAACAATGCTCTAACATAAAATATTATTATGTTATTATCCAGCTCTACTTGTTCATTTCTTACATTCTGCTACTTGCTTTTTTAAGAAAAACTTCAACCAATATTTTTATTTTTTCTTTTTGACTTGAAAACTTAGTTGGCTCATCAGAATTATTTTGTTCGACAAATGGGATCATCATATATATTGAATAATTATGTTATACACGAGCAGTTGTCTTTTTATATAGGATATAATTTTTAATTTATATTTTCATGTGAAAATTTTTTTATCTTACTTTTTCTATTGAATGTTAATTAAGGAGTATATATATATAATTAAAATAATATTTTAAAATATATAAAAGTTGAGTATTAATAAAAAAAATTTCACTCCATCCTTTAATTCGATGCATAAGAAAATTTTCCATATCTTTAACAATTAAGACGAACAATCATAAACTCCCCTCCCATGACATTGTAGAAGGCCTTTCTTTTAATGTGCTCTACAATATATAGGTGAAGGCCATAATAAAAAAATGACTTAAATACACTTTTAGTCCCTTTAATATTGTAAAGTTTCAATTTGGTTCCTATTTTCAATTTAAACAATTTCATCCTTATATATTTTATAAGGTTTCAATTAAGTCCTAGGTTTTATTTTCATCCATAAAACAATGTTGTTCCAATTAATTAGTATAGTTATCCATATAGGATGATTATTCGACAAAAAATTAATTGGTGAATCGGTTTTATAGAAAATTTTAATTTGACAGCCTCGGCAGTTGTCAAATTTTGGCACCGTTGCCGGGCACCATTCTGATTCTGATAATCTTGTTAGGAGTGTTTTTAACCACTAACCCTTCACTGACTCCTGATTGCTTGTTGTGGTCAAATTCTGGTGAAAACAAGTGGTTTTAGGCCTCCATTGCTGATTTTGTACGGATAAAAGTGCTTGGAATGCCCTGAAATTTGGTGACTTGAAGGAAAATGACCTAATGAGCAAAGCACTACTTTGCCGTGAGCACCACCCTGGTTTGGCCAAATTCCACTATTTAGACTACTTTTTCAATTTTTTAAGATTTTGTATCCCAATTTTTTGTGTCATTTTTGCCTACTTTTCATTCTATGTTGATTTCATAATTGAAAAAAATATGTACATTGATTAATTAGATCAATTTTGGTAGAATTTTAGTGTTTTGTGGTTTATCTTGAATATTCTGTGTTGTAGTGCTTGTATGCTGCATGACTAGGTCTTCCACTAGTTACTTACTTGACATTGACCCTGATATTGAGAGGACTTTGCCTTCACTTAATAGAGCTCGTAGGCTTAGTGAGAGAATTGAAACTGAATTTGAAAAGGATTTTGAAACTGAACTTGAAGCAATAACTGAAGGTGAAACTGAAAGTGAAACTGAGGGTAGAACTGAAGGTGAAACTGAAGTAAATCCTGAAACTTTAAGTAATATTGTAACCATGGGTGAGAACATTCATGATAGGACCCTTAAGGAACTAGCTTCCCCTTATGTTACCAACCAACCATTAGGAATTCAATCTCCTAATCTTAATGCTGACTTTGAGCTTAAATCTGGATTAATACACTTGTTGCCAAAGTTTCATGGCCTTGCAGGTGAGGACCCTCATAAACACTTGAAGGAATTCCAAGTGGTATGTTCAACAATGAAGCCACAAGGGATATTAGAGGAGCACATCAAACTGAGAGCATTCCTTTTCTCCTTTATTGATGCAGCCAAGGATTGGTTGTACTGCTTGTCATAAGGATCGGTGAGGATTTGGCTGGATATGAAAAAGTTATTCTTGGAAAAGTTTTTCCCTGCATCTAGAACTGCATCCATTAGAAAAGATATCTGTGGTATAAGACAGACAACAGGAGAGACTTTATATGAATATTGGGAATGATTTAAAAAACTATGCTCAAGCTTCCTTACCACCAGATTAGTGATCAACTGCTCATTCAGTATTTCTATGAAGGTTTTTACCTATAGACAGAGGCATGGTTGATGCTGCCAGTGGAGTGCATTGGTTGATAAACTCCAGTTGCTGCTAGGGCCTTGATTGCTAATATAGTTGCCAACTCTCAAAGTTTAATACTTGGATGGTCACCCCTACTAGAGATGTGAATGAAGTCCATATGTCTCGCATAGATCAACAAAGAATGGAGCACAGGCTTGATGAGTTAACTTCCTTGGTGCGACAAGTGGCAGTGGGACAGAAATTACCTATG
>JASKGM010083289.1:0-14363 GCA_034509205.1 Ceratonia siliqua | reverse complement strand
AAGTATTAACATAAGTCTGCAGTATCATCTGAATAAACCCTAATATTGCCTTGATCCTTTAAGAATTGGAATTAAACCTTTTCCTATTTAAAACATCATATAATCAGAAGAAACATTTTCTTATTTAATCGAGTGTATCACGTCGATAAGGTATCATAAAATCTAGGTAGTATTTTTAAGACCATGCATTATGTGGCTGTATGCTAAGCATACCTGTGGCATTCAGCAATGAAGAGTCCATCAAGATGGAAGTCATTTGTTCAAGGATATGTTAAAAAAAATTCACACTCAATAAAAGACATAAATCAAATAAAAAAATAAGCCCAATGGTGAGGAAGGAAAAGATAGCAATGGTGAGAAATATTGTTTATCAAAAATAAAAATGAAAATCAGAAGAAAAAAAAATCCTTTTGATCCCAAATAAAATCAAAGAGAAAGATAGTGATAAGAAAAAGAAGGAAGTTGCAATATTGCCATTATGTCTTCAACAGCAGATAATACTCAACCCAACCTGATGCCTCCAACTTTATTGTTTGCAACATCTAAGGAGCAAGACTAAAAATGAAGGTGATAGATAAAAAGAAAGCCCAAGACAGAAAAAAGAAAAGAAAATGAAGAGCATCATGAAATATGTTAAAAATTATAAACAAAGAAGAAGGAAGGTAACACAATGAGTTTAAAAAGTGCAAACAAGATAAACTGAAGATACTAAATCAAGAAAAGTAGAATTATATGGTATCAAAATGTAAACATTTATGTAGAAACAAAAATAATGAGTGATACATGTGAAAATATGAACATGAGTCATCTTCTATATCAAATAATAGAATAGAGAAATTTTAACTTTACCATAACAGATGATTTAGTTGATGTTTTAATATACATCATTTTTACCAAAGAACTTCTTCTATAGAAACAGAAATAACCCATAATTCTCAATTGAAAATTGCTAGGATAGAAAAATAATAATAATAGCACAATTTACAAATGTCCTATTTAAATAAGAGGAGCAAGTTTTCTTACCCTTCAATCTAATTTTGACTTAGCAAGCTATAATACCTCACTATGTAATGTAATATACTTTTCAGGGAGATATAAATTCCTTTGTTAGCTTTGTTTCCCCAATAGACTAAAGCTGCTAAAGCAAGAATATAATGTTCAGCATATTATTCACCCGTAATATTTTGATCTTGCTTCTTTGCATAATAGAGATGCTTTGTAACTAGTGAAAAAGTGAAAATTCCAAACAATAAATAAATAAATACATAAGTTACAATTAGTGAACTATTAGCTACATAAGCACTTCAAAGTATTAAACAGAGAAAATATAAGCAAGAATATTAGTATAATACAATTAAGTAATACAGTTTAAAATAGAGGCAAGGATATTAGTGAACTAATTGCTACATAATTGGCACAATATGACGGCCGGTGAACAGCCATCATTTTATAACTTTGGGTGCGCAAGAGAAAACGCAGAGAAAAATGGAGTCGTCACCAATTAATTAGAAGGATAATTGGGATCCCAAAAAAGAAAGGAAAATTGGCATTCAGAATCAAATGAAGGGTTCGGGAGTCTAATTACGTGTAGGGAAGGTGTTAGGCACCCCACAACGTTCATCCCTAAGAATGGTTACCCTAAATTGCTTGTGCTTAATATTGTTTAGATTACCCCCTTTTTTATTAATAACATAATAAAAGACAAAATAGAAAAAGATAACTAGACATGCCTTACCATGTAAATGCCTACGTACCCCGAAAGGGATCAAGGTCAATGTAGTTCGAAATATTTGAATAAGTTGATTAGGTGAGATATATGATCTCAAATATGAGAATGTTACGACATTTAGGGAAATATAAAATTTCACTTAAAGCCTAGATAGAAAATGGGAACATGTGGAAGAATATACCTCCATTAGATGTCCGAGAAAAGGTTTTGAAAAAATAAAAATTCCACTAAAAACCTAAAGACGTTAAGATATTGGTAGGTATATAACTCCACCGAATGCCTATGGGATTTAGGACTTTGGAGAAAATAAACTTCTACTGAAAGTCCTTTAAACATTCACAAATGAAATGAAAATAGTGATTTTATTATTCTTAATCAAGTTTTAGTTTTTCCAAATTTTGTGACAAGTTTTTTTCTTGAAAGCATAGTGGTAAGGATGAAATTACTGAAAGTACTAGGGTCAAAAAAAAATTTCTCAAAGTATAAAGGTCAAACTTGAATTTTGAAAAAATTGGGTCCAAATATATAATTTATGAAAGTAATAGGGTCAAAATGCAACTTATACAAATAATGAGGCTAAAATGCAATTTTTGAAAGCGGCCAGCCTAAGGTAAAATTCACTAAGATTGGATCAGGACGTGATTTCAAAGAATTGGTGTCAAAATGTAATCTAAAAAAAATGTTTAAGTCCAAGTATAATTAAAATTTTGAAGCCGAAAGAAAAATTTTTAAAACTTGAACTTAATTGTGATATGGAATAAACTTTGTTTGAAAGGGGAATCCTCAAAGTTCTTTTTAAAATATTTTAATTGGGCCCTTGAAATCCATTTAATGAAATTTATCAAAAGTTTACATGGTTCTTTTTAAAATATTCTAACTGGAAACCTACTAATTGGTTTCTTGAACCAATTTTAGACCCTTTTGCTAATTTTAAAAGGCCCTTTGAGTTTGGAACTACCAAATGCCTCTGAGTGGGTCCATAGCTTTGAAGTTCAGCCATACCATTAACGCTCTGGAGTTTGGACTACCTTTTCAAAAGGGACCTTGTTATTTGGGGCCTTTGGAACCTAGCCTAAATGAAAGTACTTTGGTATAATTATGTTAAGAGGTTCAAATCACCCGATTATGGATTAGTATCCCCTCTTACTTACCTATTTAAAGTGAGTAACTATTTGCAAATAGGCGTGTGAGAGAAAAAAAGGCTTATGACTCTCCTCGCCAACTAAAGTCACACATGGAATGAGAAGGATAAAAGGGAAAGAATAAGAGAAAAAAATGATAATTATAAAATAAATAAATGGATAACTGAATAAAACAACATTACAAGTCGGTGAACTAAACCTTGGTATTACAAATACAGAGGAAACATAGAAGGATTAAACTGTGCGCATTTTGACAAATGAATTAAGATATATGGAATGGGATTGTTCTAATGACTATATACACCAAATACATGGAACATGCTGAAGTGAAATCACACAACAGGCAAGTAAACACCAGTGAGCTCAAAGTTAGAGTTTTATGTTGATAATGGTTTGGTTATGATTCAAACAACAAGAAAACCAAACCCTTTCCCCATTTTACAAAATTCATTTTTTTTTAAATGACAGCATATGTATTTCTTTTCAACATACTAAGTGTAAAGGCAGTTTCACCCTTCCTTACTATGTAAATAATAGAATCATCTCAAGTAATCCCTTAGAATCCAGGTGAATTCGCGACACCATGGTGGATTAATCGTTTAGCCCAATCCCAAAACCCCATGCTGAACTTGTCAAAAAGAAATAGTGGGATCATTTCCGGATTTAGAACAGGGAAGTTGTATTATTTGAAGATAAAAAAAATAGCATAATAAAATAAATTCGAGATTACAGGGGATCGTAGAAACCACCTCCACGAAGGAGATTTTCGCCAAAGCCTTACCAGAAACCATTTCAAGGCAAAGTGAATAAGATAAAGAACTATCCCGTGCTAAGGAGGCCCACATCTCCTCCCTTTTTTTAAAAAAAAAAAATCCTAAATTATTAACAGAAGCCCTCTTTTGACAATGGATTCCATGGGTGTTCAATCATGGAATTCATTATTTATCATAGTTCTTGGAACAATCAACACCCATCGCATGCAAAGTAATGGAAAGAAATTCACCTATGCTGAATTCGGCAAGCAATAATCTCCTTTCTTTCTCCTGGTTTTCTCTCCTCTCGGTTTCCTTCCAAATTGCCCCTTTCTCCATGATTCTCCCTCTGGCCCCTCGCTATCTCCTTTTCTGATTCTTATATAGCCTCATCTTGAGACCAAATCCCGTGAAGGACGGGCCTTCAACCCTCGGGAATCAACCTGGTGTGCAGAGTGTAGCGCATAGAGGTTACAAGCCGTGGGCAAAGCAGAACTGCAGAGGGGCAAATCCCATCTGTTTTACTATGCGGTGGCTGGCAGAGGTAAAAAGGGCATTTACCGCGGCGCGGTGCAGAGATCGTGGACGAGGGGACCATCGCGAGGCGAGGCAAAAGCATAAGTGCAGAGGTGAAAGGGGGAGGGACCAAAAGTGGTCCCTTGGTTGAGGCTTGCACAGAAGCAAAATGGGGAAAGAAGCGTGAATGTGTAGAGATGCGGAGCACAGTGTGAAGGGATATCAGAAAAAGGAAAGGGGAACCCTACTGTGGCTAGGGTTGGGGGGATTAGTTGGGTACCCGGGTTAGGGTATTGGGTTGAGTTAGTGGGTTGAACCCTCTTTTTTGGTTCATTAGGCTGGATCAGATTTTTTTTATTCAATATACGTTGAGTTGTCAAAAATGGCCATTGGGCCTTTTTTTTTATTTTTTTTATTTTATATAATAAAAATTTTTATTTGTTACCACATATCTTTTGCTTTCATTTTGTGATTTTCATTTTTCCTATTTTTATTTATTATTTATTATTTTCATTGTTATTATCATTATTTTTTTTATTTTATTTATTATATACATTTATTTTTTTTAGGAAGAACTTATTAATCACAAAACTTTAAGGGATGCTTGGATAAAATCAGGTGTTTATAGTAAGTATTTTAAAATTGTTGAATGTCTAATAATATAATTATAAATTTCACATGAACTCAAATATTATAAGATAGACAAGAGATGTGGTAGAGTAAGGGGAAGGAGATAAATCAAATGATCGCAAGAGAATGAGGAAGAGTGTGTGTGTGTGTGTGTTCGAAGAAGAAGAAGACACAAAATTTGAGAGAGAGAATGAGAAGGAGAGGAGAGGATCAAAAAGTAAAGAAGACTATGAAAGATAGTATTGTGAGATAAAAGATAATAGAATAATAACTCAAATGGTATTTTTAATATCAGTAGACTACCAACACAATATTTATTATAGATGAATGAGGTGACAAAATTCAAATTTTAGTTTTTGTTTGACATAGCATTCCAAAATAATGAACTAATAAAAGGAAAACAATAATTTTGTTTTTTGTTTTTTGTTTGTCCTAACAATAAATGTTTGACTCAGAGATCGAAATGATAAAAAATGAGAGGGAAAATAAATATAAATATGATTGATCATTAAAATAGGCATGGTGAAATTGAAATTGAGCATAAATGCATAATCATATGTTATCGTTCTAACTTTAATGTCATAATTAGTGGATTCAAAAGGATAATTAGAACTAAGTCAATTAATGATCTTTTACAGTTTCTCACGGATCCAGTTGTAATGGCAGCATCATATCAAATGAAGATGATTTCCAAGATAATCCATTTTCCCAATTTGCCTAAACATGTTACAATGCATAGACAAAGTATTAGTAATCAATTTTGTCAATATCTAAACTTTCTAAAAATTTGTAGGATCCCTGAATGGTGAAGTAAAATGCAAGACTGTAAAGATGGGTCATGAGAAGTAGTAAACTTTGGTGAATAGTTTGTGATTTCCTATTCCATTTAAGTTCAGTTATTTGAAAATTTTATGTGTTTGTGTGATTAGATGAGTTGATAAAATTTAAATTTAAATTTTATCTCATTTATTGTTTTGTTTGAATTGCAATTAAATCACATTCCTTTACGTTAGGAGACTATTTTAATTTAACAACCAAAATGTCATTATATAATTAAGAGGTGCAATTAATATTTGATATCATAGAATAATTCATAACCAATCTGTTTAATAAAATTTTGTAGCAATACTTATAACATAATAATAATTTATTTTAAAATTATAACATTATGAATTACCAATTATCTCTCATTTAAAAAGACTAGTTAAATGATATATAATTAGTAATTCATAACTCTAATTTATTAAATCAAATAGAATTACATTTTAAAATAAAAACAAGATAGTAACACGTGTAAATATGACAAGGTAATACATACAAACATAATATAGCAATAAATGTCAACCTCATATCAGTTCTTTAGCAACATTTTATTTTAGAATATATTATAGATATAGATACATAATATATTAAAATATTTGTTTTACAAAAATAAATATACTTTCTCATCTATTTTACAAATGTATACTATTTTATCTTCATTATTATTTTTTCTGGTTCTTTTCTATCCATGGCTACCTAGAACTTCTTGATGGCCAAGAAAAGAAACCAGTGCAAGTCAAAATCGCAACTTCTTAGTTTGTTTGTAATTCTTGCATAGTTCAAAGGGCATATTTCTTGAGGTCCGCTGCACTTGGGTGTCCCACGGAGTCACATAGCCAAGACCACAACGCTTACCACTCACTCGAATAATAAAAAGGTCACTTGTGTTTGGTCAATTTTATTTCATACTTCAGATATAATATGATGTATTTTAAAATAATTTTATAAAATTTTAAATGATTTTTGAAACCTTATATAATTAGACTTGATTATGGGTTCTGTTATTGATTTTTGTGAAATTTTAAAGAGATTGAATCTAAATTTTGACAAATTTTTATATAAATTAAAGTTTAATCTCATCGAATAACCATGTCTACTTATAATAACATTAAAAATAAAATTATCATTATTTATCAATTTATTATTATTTCTTAGTCTCCCATTAAATTGGTATTAAATATAAATATATTTATACTTTTAAAAGAGAAACAAATGTCATTTAAAAAAAATTATTGAACATTATATTACCAAACCAAAAAAATAAATTACCTTTTATTAACTACTTATATTAAAAAGACATTTGGTACACTGATATTTTACATATCATAGTATCTTATATATCATATTATAAGATTCTAAAGATATAAAATATTATGATATATAAAATTATTATATTTGGTATGACAATTGAAATTTGTCAAAAGAATTATATAAATTGACATTTTATAAAAGTTAAAAAAATTAAAAATAGTGTGATGTATCTCATGATTTTTTAATAATATCTTATATCACTTAAAATAAAGTGATTTCATAACATTATGTTATATTAATGGGCTGTTTGGGACAACTTATGCTATCACAAAAATTATTTTTTTTTAAATGTGCTTTTTTTATTTTGGCAATTTATATGGGACTATTTTCATAAGTGCTTATTTTAAAAATAACCAGAAATATTTTTTTTAAACAAGAAAATGTTGCTTAAAAAATAATCAGGTCTAACGGAAGAGATAGAAAATTTTGTAGATAAATATACCCCTAAAATATTTCACAAATTCTTTAAAAATTACTTTTATATGTCATTTTTAGTAATTTTACATGCTAAAAAGTATTTTTATATTTTTACATCTAAACGTAAAACATCTGCTTTTTTCAGTAAAATCACTTCTGCGTAACTATATTCAAATACCAAATACTTGCTTTTTTTTAAAAAATAACTTATATTTAAAGCATCGGATTAAAAGTACAAGTCCATCCAAACTGTCCCTAAATATAGCTTATAATATTAAATAAAAATATATCAAATACAAATTTGTTAAATATTAAAAACTTACTCTCCTATTTAGGGGTTTGCACAGTTCAATTTTGAATTAAACTGAACACCAAATTGGCCAAACTTAAATAATTTGGTTCAGATCGATTTTAAAAAATTTATGGTGTAAAAATAAAACAAAACCATACCGTTATTTAACGATTTAATTCAGCTCAGGTGGTAAATTTCGACAATACAATGGTTGCACAAAATTTGTTTCTCAATGCGGTATTCACACTCTTTTTTCAATTGCCTTCTCTTCCAGGAGCAAAATAATATAAATAAAAGACTTCAAGTTTCATGTTTTCACATTTCACGTCCAGTACTAATAATGAAATCTGAGGTACTGCTCAAGACACTACATAATTGATTTAATTACTTAAGAGGCACAGAACAATAATATAAATTAAAATAATAATAATAATAATATGATATACTAAATTTCTTACTTGATATTATTTAACTAACTATAATTGGATAAGTACTCAATACAATCACATCAGTTTTGGTAGAACAAATTAACAAAATTATGTTATCAACTCAGTCTCAAAACTAAGGCTACATGGTACATCCACAAGTAACAAGTTTAATTATATTCCAAAGATTAAATCATTAAAATACAAGCACGCCTGTTGGATGATCCTTTTGCTGCATTGACAAGTTCATCAGCTAAGCATTCAGCAATTGTAGTTGACAAGTTCATCAGCTAAGCAGTCAGCAATTGTAGTTTTAACTTTTAAGTTCATCAGCTAACCCCTGAGGCTTTGACATATGAAGTGCTAACACATTTCCAGGATAAACAGCCTCCTTCAAATTTGGCAGTGAAATTGCAATCACACATGTTTCTATACATTTATATTATACTCCATACAATGAATAATTGAAATTTGATTATTTGATGCTCACCTTTAATATTTTCACAGTTGTCTTACACTCTTACTCTCTCTTTGCTTCAATATCTTCGCTGAAATCAATATTATTGGGTTCACAGTCTGACAGTCTAGAACCAATGCAGGAACCTGCTTACAATTAAAATGCTTAAGCTAAACTATTATAAATAAAAAATCATAAAGTTCACAAATGGATTTCTAAATAATAAATATTGTACCTTATGAATGCTTGAATGCATATGATGAAGAGGTGATGGGAATACCAAAAGGCATTGGAATCAGTGAGCTTGTCGAGGGGACGGGCTATACAACCCTTCCAATTACTCCCTCACTATAACATACTAACATAAATAAATTTCTGTATATAATTATCAAGAGTACACAAAAAATTAAAAAAAATAAGAAGACCCACATAACCATAGCAATACTTTTCTGGGATCATCCAAGAGAACTTAGCATGGTATATATAGAAGTTAAAAGTTTAAGTTTCAGAAGCTTCATCCCAGAAAACATTACAGCCATAATTCAAATAAAGACATAAACCCATCTGTGAAGAAAAACAAAATTCAAAAACAATATCCCCAAAAAGAATCTGCAAAAGAAACGAATAAGTAATAAAGTATCATCATTCATTCATTCATTGTCCAAGACAGAAAGGTGAGAAAATAATCCAGTATTATTCATATCCAATTATAAAAAAAGGAAGATAAAATTCCTAAATTGATAATCTTAATTAATATGAGATTCTATGGATGGGAGAGTTGTGGAATGAATCTCTTGTGGAGCTTTGACGCAGTAGATAGATTAGTAACTCTTCCTCCTTACTTAAAAGACAAAACTACAAAAAAGAATAAGTAATAAAGTAATCATTATGATAAAATAATTCAATATAATGAATTATTTGTAGAATTAAAAAAAAAACTCACTTGTGAAAATTGGAATGTGGACTGTGTTTTTGTGGCCCTAAGTCCCAACAATTTATTTGTTGCCCACTTCATTTTCAGCTAGATTTGTCTGATTTCTCAATTCTATTTCAACAATTAATAATAAATAAAAAATAAAACAACAAATATCTAAGTCAATTAGTCAGCTATTTTTATTTAAATTGTATAATTTAAAGTTTTCAATCCTAAATGCATAAGAAAGAAAGTTACATAATTCAATAGATTGGATTTCATTCATTTGGGTGCGAAAATCAATATCTTTTTTGGGTTATCTCAACTAATTTTATGTACAAATCAAAGCCTTTACAGTAGTAGGATTAAGTGAGCTACGAAATAGGTCAAGAATTCGACCTCCAATACTGAAAGTAGACTTAGATGATACTGTAGATATTGGTATGGCCAAAATATCTCTAGCTATGCAAGATAGCACATGATACTTCAACTACTTTTCCTTCTACCACTTAAGAATGTCAAACCCTTCTATATCATTTTCCAAGTATTTGTTTAATTCATTCTTCTTCACTTCAGTATGAATTTCATGCACTATCAACTTAAACCTAACATTTTTTTTAACATGATCATCATTGAGTGATGAACAATCTGATAAAGAAGTAGAATCACCCGAATTAAAAGGAACAGGAAATTGCTGCTTGTAAGCTTGAATAACTCTTTCAATAAGTTGTACACTTTTTGATAAACTTTTTTTGCAATCTCATTGCCAAAGATCATAAGTTAGCATAATTGCAAATATTTTACCTTATACTGAGGATCAAGGACGATAGCCACAAATAGAAGGTAATTTGTATAATTACTAACATTCCAATATTTATCAAATTTTGCTTTCATGCTTTATGCCAGACTTCTCAAAATAACATCATCACTAGTCCTCTAATCATCTAAATTAGTTGCAATGTCAATCAATGTTTGAAAGAATTGATTTGGGTGACATGCAAAGAATCAGAAAGTGAAATAGTGGCATCATAAAAAAAGCTGCAAAAACTGCGTAAAAATTTGAGCCCTTGCCAGTCTTCATCACTGGGAGGCTTCTCTCAGCAATAAAATAGTTATTAATTATAATAATTTCCATCATTATCTTCAAGGCGTGTGAAAGTCTTTTTAAACTTTTCAGCTGCATCTAACATTAAATATGTTGAATTCCACCTAGTGGGCACATTCAAGCAAATCCCTTGTTTACTAGCTATCTTTGCATCATCTACCATTCTTTTAAACATAGCTACTTTTTGAGGAGACGATTTAACATATTTACAAGCATCCCTAATTTCAAGCAAATCCCTTGTTTACTAGCTATCTTTGCATCATCTACCATTCTTTTAAACATAGCTACTTTTTGAGGAGACGATTTAACATATTTACAAGCATCCCTAATTTTTTTATAGATGTATATATTTCTTTTAGTCCATTAGTTACAATAAGATTGAGTATATGTGCACAACTTAAATGCATGGATTACTCCCTATGTTCGTCAACAATCTTTGATGCATCTCTCTAATTGCTTTCCTATTGTGTCACTCCTATGGTCGTCAACAAGAGAAAAAGACAATTTTTTTATGCAACTCCCAATCAGCATATGTGTAATGGGTTAATACACACATATAATTAACATTTTGAATAGATGTCCATGTATTAGTGGTAAGACAGTCCATCTGATATGCAGTTGAAAAGGCGTTCTTCAATTTCTCTTTCTCACTAAAATAAAAGGCCATCACATTCCTAGCTATAGTGGTGCGGGAATAAATTTGAAACTAAGATTGAGTAACTTCCATAAGCTCCCAAAATTCATCATTCTCAACAAACTTGAAAGATGACTCATATTTGATAATCATTTTACATAGAGTAGCCCTACAAGCCTCATGATTGAAGTCCATAATTCCAAGTACCACCTTTTCATCACCTTCATCCTCAAGTTTTCTAAAAGTTCCAAAAGTTTTCTGCTTTTTTTTTTTTCTACTTCTTATCCTTCCTATGTGGATTTTGTACACAAATTTCTAAATGATTTCTCAAGGTAGAAGTACCATGAGTCTTATTCTTGCATGCATATGATCTATCACAATAATTAAATGAAGCTTTACCAGTATTAATATCCTTAGTAAAATGATCCTAAACAAAAGAATGAAGTCTGTTAGGTTTTCTTTTCGTTTTTGATCTTACTCCAGTTGCAGCCTCCGTATTTTCAGGCTGTTTAGTCACTTCAATGGCCGTGGCAGCCTTGGCCTCCATAGTTGGTGCATAACCATATTGAGTTGGAGGTGTTGGAGTACTCCCAATTCCACTTTGATTGCCAACTGTAATGATCATGTTTATTGTTTAATGTCTAAGAAAAAAGAAGAAAAAAATAGTTTCAAACCCACTATTGTCTAACAAAGCAAACACATATTACAGTTATACAGTTCCTTTTGAAGCAAAATAACTAAATTAGTAACATATGATCGAGTATGCAGTATGCACAATATGCAACACACAAACAGTTAACCACACTAACCAAGAATAACTGAATAACTAAATTGGCATGGTGAGTGAAGATTACCTCAAAGATTGGCATTTCAAATCATTCACTAAATTACTATTATCATATAGTGACATGGTGAGTGAAGGATCTAAGATTACCTAAAAAATTAGTTTTGTTTTAGGTAACCAAACAAAAAAAAAATTACATACTTCATTCACTCAATGTAAATTCTTTAGTAAGTCCCAAAAAAGATTGTTGAATACATTGTCAGGATAGATGAATAGCTCACTAAGCAATAGAGAACTCAACAACTAAATAGTATCGGGAATAGAACCAAAAAACAAATTATGGTATTATGGGAAATCAAAACAAATACATGAAATATAAGTCATGCAGAGAGGAAGAAGAGTAAACGAAGATATGAATAAAAAATACAAATACAAATAAAAAAGAAAACCTAATGAAACTCAACAAAATAGCCCCCAAAAAAAAGGGTTTTTACTTTTGTAGGATAGTAGAAGCCACAAGAACAGGGCAATTGGGCAAGACTCAAGAGAGAAGAAAATAGAGAAATGTCAAGTCGATAGTGGTGGGAGAGGGTAAACTAATAAGCACATCTTGATCATTCAAAATGTATAGACAGTCAAGATCTACACGTGACCGAATCCACACCCATACTAAGAGTTTTGTGCATTGCTCACATGTTAGGTGTTACTGAGGGAAGGGCACATTTTGCGATTATGTCATTCTTGACTACATAGTCCGCACTTTGATGATTGTCCTTATTTGCTCCAATCCATCTCATTATGAATACGAGGTAAGCACAATCGACCCTTTGCGTGTATCATCAATTATTCAACCACCAATCTAGTACCAGACGATTCGCGGACAATTATCACGTGGGCATCCATTAAAAAGAAGAAAAAAGGGACGTTGAGTTGGCAAAAAATATAACATCTTGAATATGTTTTGCGCTTCCAATAAAATTGAACAATATTGTGTTTGCTAGTTCTATTTATTTACAACCAAAGTGTTGTTACCAAATTCAATTTGCGGGTATTAGATGGTAGCTGTCTTTATAGGAATGCCCAGAAATTTTGAACGAAGAGAAATAGTAAGTTTGCAATAACTAGAAGCTGCTTGTTTGTAAGGAATTTTTTAATTTTATTAATATATTATTGATATTTTATACTTGGATACAGAGAATCAGAGATAGGGTATAGCAGAGATTGAAATGTTGCACCATTGTTTTAGGCTTATAAAAAATAACAAAACAAAGACCTTGGTTTTACTTTTACCATCGATCTCCATGGATAGACCTAGAACGTGATGGCCAAGAAAAGAAAGCAGTGCCATGTCAAAATCGCGACTTTATAGTTTCTTTGTATTTCTCGGGTAGTTCAAAGGGCATAGAGTCAAAATTGTCTGCTGCACACTTTGCAAGCTGGTTGTTGTGACAAGACAAGACCTTAGTTAAGGACGTACCGTGGGGAGCACTTTTCCAACTACGTATCCCATTACGCAAGTGATTTTGTCATCATCTTAATAATATATTATAAGGTGTTTGTTTGGATGATTTAAGTGTTATATTTTTATAATTTATAATTTTTTAATTTTTTAATATTAATTAATTATTATGTCATATAATTTTTTAAAATTTTTTATATATTTTATATATAAAATTTTTAAAATTATTTATTTATAAATATAAATATTTTAAAAAATTTATAAAAATATATTAAAAAATTTATAAAAAAATATTATATATATAATAATTTATTAATATTAAAAAATTAAAAAATATATATAAAATATATAAAACTTATACTATTCTCACAAACTATAACGGTTCACCATATTATAAACATAATCAAAAGAGTTATTCTTGAGAATTTTTTTATATTTTTTAATATTTATTTTAATATTTTAAAATTAATTAATTAATTTTTATATTATATATATTTTTAAAATTTTTTAAAAATATTTGAAAATATTTTTTAACATTTTTAACTTATAAATAAATAAATTGTATAAAAAATTATAAAACATTTTTAAATATTTTTTAAAATATATATATATATAATATAAAAAATAATTAATTAATTTTAAAAAATTAAAAAACAAATAAAACAAATAAAAAAAACAAATTAAGGGCGTGGCTTAGACGTCCTTTACTAAAATGATAATCAGAATTCATATATATTAATATAAGATTATATTAAATAGAATATTATTAATCTTAATCCCCCTTCCCTCCCTATATATCACCAATAATCAAGCAATAGTTCAGCCAAACCCTCTGTCGCTTTGAAGCCTTACATTATCATCGTCCTCTTCTCTTTCTCTTTGCCAGTCAACATGGATACTGAAAATCACAAACTACATATTTTCTTCTTCCCTTTCCCAGCTCATGGCCACATGATACCAACAGTTGATATGGCC
>JASKGM010083278.1:0-14368 GCA_034509205.1 Ceratonia siliqua | reverse complement strand
AAATTTTTTAAAATATTTTTCATATTTTTCTTGAATTTTTTTACATTTATTTTACTATTCATCCATAATTTTTTTTTACTATTTATTTACAACTTAAAAAATTCTGTAACAAATACAAAAACATCTTCAAAAATTTTGAAAAAATTTATGATATAAAACTTAATTAATTAATTTTAAAAAATAAAAAAAAATTTAAAAAAAATCAAAAAAATATAAAAAAATTTTTTTTTAACTTACCCTACCGCCCGTGGGCGGTAGGGTAGTAAACCTCCATATATTATGCTTTTCTTTTTTATAAAATAAGAGTATCATGTTATACCCACAAATTAAAAAATCCAATTTCTTTTCTTCCCATAGCAAAGCCAACATTGCAAATCAGTGAAGGCTGAAAGGGGGTTTGGAACCCCCCAGTCTGCCTCCCCTCCGCCTACCTCTGAATAGATCCTCCACCGAGGCCTTCCCTGGACCATAAAATAAAGTTGAATTTAATGGTGCTTGTCAAGTGTTAATTCTCTATGCGCGGGTTCAGCTTGAGTTTGGAAAGGTGTCAGCTTCCGTCCAAACTATACCAGCCTTTGACTCCAGTTTGCATTCCAACTTAAGCGTAATGGGGTATTTTATTATTAGGCATAGACGACTGCTGAGTTTCTGATCATGGCAGAGACCTCCTCCTGGTTTCTGTGCATCTCAAAGCTTTCACTTCTTACGTTCTAATGCCTATCTTAGTAGCACGGTTCATGTACTATCTAATAATGCCGATTGATTAATGCAATAACCCTAATTGCTCAGAAAGTATTGCAGAAGGCAGAACTCTCCCTGTATTGGCACACTAAGGTTGGTTTGAGACCTAGCAATTGATGATTCGAAGTCCTTAAGACATCCAACGAACAGGAAAACTTACATCCATCACTCTGCTTCAAACCAATATGACTTTCCTCCACTAACATATATATCCTTGCGTGGCTGTAGCCTGTATTGAGTATACCATACAACTGCAGATCCCTTACGATACCTTGCTTCAAACTCGAGATTTTAGAAGATCACGGGCACCATTCCACAGACTTCTGTGCTTTAGGAACAGAAGAAAAACCTCATATCTCAAGTGGGTCACCAACATGCTGAAAATCGGGGTGGCCTGAATGTGAAAAAAGATTTTATTTGTATTCTAAATTAAATTTTTTTGAGACCAGATAAGAGGTGGCAACTGTGGTATCATTATTTATAGCAACCATCTAATGAACAGAAGAATCAGTCTCAAAAGTTTCAAGAATTTAACCAGAAAAGCTACCAGGGGAAAAACATGGCTACATGAACATCCATATCAAACTAATTTAATTGGCTAGCAGCTAAAATCATGTCAGATATGCAATATTAACAGTTTACAAGAAAGCTGAGTGATGCAAATTGTATGGCTTGATACATGTGAGGAAAATTAACCATATTGGTATAACTTAAACAGGTCAAATACAAAGAATGTGAGAAAGAATCTGCAGTTCTTGAATATGTACCATTACACTTCTTGGAAGAAGTCTACCGCACAAAAAAATGAATGATTGCACCAAAGTATTCTGCCAACTGAAAACAAATAAAAGATGTTTAAATATCAAATCAGTAAATATGAGTTTAAAGAAAAGTTGGCCATATATTAGATGCCCCCCCACAAAACTCGGGGTGTGTTTTGTGCTTAGTGTGTGTAAGAGGGCCCACATGCATCTGCATGTGTACATATGTTCATGCTAGTTCCATTCCATGTGTAAGATATGAATTAAGGACATGAGCAAATGCAAAAAGAAGTATTTTCACCTGAGTCAGAATACTTTTTCCAGTTTGACCTTCAATAACTAAGCCTGCCGTGAGACCGATCATTGCCCATGCTCCATTAATTGCCTCGATTTGACGTCTCCTCTACAGTCACAACAATAAGTTGGTCAAATTTATAGTGACGGGGTTCCACTTCCACTAAACTACTCAATTTCCTACTGCCGTGAGTGACAATCAATTTTGGCACCAAAAAGTGGTGGAAGGAAACAGACTTTTCAAACTTCTTTTATACTTCCAAAATGAAAGTAAGACATTTAATTGCAATAATTATTGGAAAATATGAAAGCTCAAACTTCAATTGGATTCCCAGGGTTTCTTCAGGAACATAGGAGAAAAATATGCCTGACCTCCTGTGATCCTCCACCAGAGTTCAACAGATACAACCTCCTCCACCCCCACGAAAAAGAAAAGAAAGAAAAAAAGAGAAAACAATGTCCAATTGCATGGCTCATACAAAGGTAGACTATTATTCAAATCCAAACAAAAATTTCATTCACCCTGAGTTTCTCTTTTGCTTTAATTTTTTCCATTTGTTTGGCTGCCAATCGCTTGGCTTCCACAGGATCAACCATGATCACATCCTTATTTGAACCTTTTTTTCCTGAAGAAACCTGTAACATTTATGAAAAATGAAGATCTCATTAAAGGAAAGATAGCATGCCATAAAGGGCAGCAGTAGTTTTTCTTCAGACAGTCATGAATTCTTATGTAACCTGAGAAAACAGGGAACACACATTTATAAGTTCTACTAACATCAGCTAAAGATGGGAAACCAACAAAATATTGGCAAGCAAATGTTATAGAAATTAATACATTCTAGTGAAAGAAGATTTTAGACAAAAATACACTTTTGGTTCCTTAAGTTTGCACTAAGTTTCACTTTAGTCCCTTAATTTTGTTTTGTTTCATTTCCGTCCTTTAATTTATAAAAATCACTCAATTTGATCATTTTCACTAACTCCCGTTAATATAACGTAAATTGCTGACTGGGCATCTATGTGGCAAATTAATATTCAAGTAGCTTTTTTATTTTTTCTGAGTCAACCCTTCTTCCTGATTTCTCCTCGCTCCTATTCACTCAGGGATTGTCTGCAAACATAACCATGGAGGGCTAGTTCATCGTCCTTGTCACTCTCTCTCTGCCTTTTCATCAGAGCCCTCTTTACTCTTCTCTCACCCTCTCTCTCCTCCTCCCCTCTCCCCCCTAACCCTCTCCATGTTCCCATTATTGACAACAACCCAATCAAAGAAGTTGAATCTGTTCAGTGTCGGTTACTTTTGAGCTTTAACAGATTCAATATGCTTAATTACTAGCCAAGAATCACCTAAATATTGTTCCGAAAACATTGGGAGGAACTTTTGCAAAATTTTTTGGTCACCATCTTTGCAAAATTCTTAAAAGACAATTGCCTCCGAATTAGATTTAGAAACACTCCTTACGAAATTACTAAACAGAGTCAAAAGGAAGCAGAGAAAAATAATCCCTCCCTACTATCAAGTCATATATGGGTCACAAAAAGTCCAAATTAATCATCCTGAGTCTCAAAAAATATAGCGGAAAAGAACAAAAATCACCAAATATTCAAAACCATTAATCCCTGTATATTTTCAAATAACTTGCGGGCAAAAGAAAGAGGTACAAAATTGGTTTACGTATTTCCTACACCATTCGCTGATAAACCTAACTCTTTTAAATCATTAAGGTTTCAAATTCTCTGATTTCCTTCAGTTTCCATCACTTTCTCCACAGCCAAATAGTAAATTAATCGTTGATACTCATCTAAAATTCATATGAAACTTTTCAGAAATCTCTTTGAATACAAACAGCCTGGACAAAAGAGAAAATAATTATCTCTAAGGGAAAGAGGTGATAATTGTTCAGACCAATAAGCAAAAGAAACACGTTGAAAATGCAAAGCAGGTAAAACCAAATCCATATATATACAAAAGAAATGCTATTTCTAAAGTGTTTTGGATTTGTAGTGGAGAAAAGGAAGACAAGGAAGTTATAGATTTAGAGAGAGAAGATAATTATGAAAGGGGAGAGAGAGAGAGAAGAAGGGAGTAGGAGAGAGGAGAAAGGTAGAAGAAGGTATGACAAAAAAAATGCCACATGGATAATAACTTATTACATAGATATGCCACGTCAGCAATTTCTGTTAATGATATTAACGGAGTTAGTAAAAAAGACTAAATTAAGTGATTTTTATAAATTAAAGTACGAAAGTGGAACAAAATAAAATTAAGGGACTAAAAGGAAACCTGGTACAAACTTAAGAAACCAAAATTATATTTTTACCAAGATTTTAATATAGCATATTAAAATGACATAAATCCTTATTAAATAGCAAGACATTAGTTTGGCAACAAACTAATTTCAAAAAGCAAGCTCAAGCAAAAAGTTGAAGATACTATTTCACAAGAAGACAGCATTCCTTATCTTCAAATCGAAAGAGAGAAGGCAGCAACAGAGCTTGATCTTGAATTTTAGCATATATCTGATAATGACCATGATTTTATAGAACAGCATCAAGACACAAGTTAGACACTGATGTTTAAAGAGTTTAAGAGTGTTTTCAACATGAGACTCTAGTTTTCTTGTCTGTTCCCCTGAACGAAGCAATCGTATCAATCTTAAAATAGCTATAACAAGCAGGCAGCCTTAATGTGATATTGGTGGTCAACTACATAAATCCTTAGATCACAACCGATTTGGATATGCTACATCAGTTTCTCTTCATCATTAGCTTATGTTTATAGCTATAATTCCTACAAATTTGTAACCTTATTATTTCTGATTGTAATATCACTTCTACCTTTATCATTCTCTGCCTTCTTCTTACAGTTTTCAATTCTGTTTCTTCGCTCACATGCATTTGCATCTTTATGTCAGTACATGTTTAGATCATATTGTAAGAAGAATATGGATATATACACGAAAGCAGCATTGCTGAGTAAACCATGAGTGTAGATCATACCTAAAACTTGAAAGTTTCCAACAATATTATATGAGTTCAAGAATTCAGAAAGAGACATTTCATCCCACCATTTCCAAAGATCAGTTCTTTTCAATCAACAATGGACCTGAAGTGTCTCTTACAGACACTTCATGCCTGGGAAGAAAATTAGAAGTCATAAAGCCATACAAGTGAATGAAAGGAGCAAAGAAGTTTGTAAATTTGACAGTAAAGCAACACAAGTTATATTACACAAGTAACTGATGATGCAAAGATTGAATAAGTATGTCATATTAGAAGTTTGTTGTAAAATGAATTTATCTACCAGTAATCTGTATACATTTTGCTACAAGAAGTCACTCACATCACTGAATTACTAATGCCAATCTTTATTACATTCAAACCAAATATATAAGCAATATAAAATTGGAAGTCTTGACTTTATGCATACATTGGGATTTGCCAAGATTCGAAATGCTTTACCCCTGGTTCTGTTGGCAACTACACTTACATCTTGGTCTCTTCTCCATCCCCGCCTGAAACAAGGAGGAGAATCTTATGAATTAGCAATAACTAACAATAAGATCTTAGCCAAACTTTAGCTCCATAAACATTTATTCATTTCAAAATTTCCATAGGAATGAAAATTTTATAACTAACTGAGCCTTCTAGAGACAGTCTCACAGATTCTTTGTCAAGCACCGAGGAAATCTATGATCATCCGTCAGAATAGATTGAATTTTCTTATTTTCACTCCCATATTAAGATCAATTCTCTGCTATTTATAATTATATGATATCAAGGCATGGCCAAGTTATTGCGTTAAAAAATTATAACGTTAGTCTTATAGCAAAAGATATTTTAGAATTCCTAAGGAAACTTGCAAGTTAAAGCTGATATAATTTTCCACATTCTATAAACATATTTGGCAACTGAATGGAGAAGTAATCATTAATCATGTTCTCTTATTTATGATTGCTTCAATTGTATCTTCATATACAGGTTAGCTAAAAGATATAAGTAGACAATGGTTCTGCTTTATAAATAAAGTACCCATCAATCATTAAAGCAAGTTCCATAGTTCCCAAGAGCTTGTACATCAAATTCCAGTCGCAAATATAAATTCAAAGAATTGGTGGCAGAAAGTGAAGTATAGAATTTCTGGATTCGAGGATTACAGAACCCAGTTTGGTCCCTTCCCATTAAAATTTCGGTAGCACAAAGGTGAGGAAGAAAAATTTTATTACTTCGATATTAGCATATAAACAAGGAAATGAACAAAGAAACGGAAACCCAGATACATGAGAATATGAGATTAAGGATTGAACTTTAAAAAAAATGTATCTTCTTCGTTCAACCAATTTGCGTTGGAACCGAATACTGTAAAGAAATTGAAAGAAGGAAGTGGGTACCTGAGACGAGGGCTGAACTTACTTGAAGATAGTTGCAGAGCGATGCTGACCGGGAAAGCTTGATGATGGAGAAGATAGAAGGCGAACGTTAATTGGTGGAAGAAAAGTTGAGGCCATTGTCCAGAAGCTCCCTTTCTCTCCGTTTATCCGTTCGCGATTTCTCTACGGCCTTTAGCTAATTATATTAATTACAAAATAGATAATAATTCAGAATTCTTTTCTCCGTATCTTACAAAAAGCTTAATTTAATAAAAATAAAGTAGTTAATGGCCAAAAAAGAAAAAAATAAATAAAATGATATTTCTTGTGTACTATTTTCATTTATGACTTGAAAAAATAATTTTGAAAAACAAAATCTAGCTGCAATAATATTTTTAAAGTCTGCCAGTTTTACAGTCTAAACCTGTAATGCAATCATCTTATAATTATATTTAGGTTTAGTTGTTTTCTATAATTTTAATCATATTAATTTAGTTTTTTTAGTTTAATTTTGATTAATTAATTTTTAATTTAAATTAATTTAATCAATATCATTAAATTATTAACTAATATTATTAAATTAAAGTATAATGTGACAAAAAAAATTTAAATGATAACTCTATGTTACAAAATTCTCTCTCTCTCTCTTGTTTTCAAAAAAAAAAACTTCATTTTTCAATTCCTCATATTCTTATGAAATATGTATAAAAAATAATATAAATATAGAGAAAATTTATTATTGTGGAGAGAGAGAATTTTGTCATATCAAATTGTTATCAAGATTTTTTTTGTTATAACATATTTTAATTTAACAGTGTTAGTTAACAATTTAATTATAGAAATTAAGTTAACAACTTAATTATAGAAATTAAATTGACAAAAATAATAACTATAAAAACACAATTAATTAAAATTAAATTATATGAATTAAATTGATACTTAATTAAAATTATTGAGACTACACCTTATGTTAACCATTATATTTATTATTATTATTATTATTGAAATTGAATAAGAAATATGTAATAGGTGCTGTAAATAAAACTGTATTAAATTTTATTAATCCTGTCTCCATTATACTCTAAAAAATAAATTGTCAATGACTAATATTATTTTCATAAATAAATAATGTCCTGATTCTTTCTCCCTCCAACTCATCATTCATTTACATTTTTTTTTTGCAATCAAAGTTTGGAGTAATGGCAGATGCAACATCTCATAAGAAATTTCAAATTTTAAGACATAGTTATAGTAGTTTAAAATATAATTGGATTTGTATGGAGTTGTAATTGATATATATAATTATATATTGTTATTTTTATCATAATATCTTATATGACAAATGATATTTAAGAATTAAGATATTTATATTTTGAATAATTTAAAATAATATTTAAGATATTATGATATATTAGATGTTATCATTTCATCAAGTGATATTTTACATTATTGAATTTTTAACAATTAATTTTGGATATAGTTTCATTCAAATATTTTTGAAAATAATAAAATTTAAAATGGCAATTCATGAAATTTATTTTATGTCTTAAAATAAATTTAAAAAACTTCTTTATAATAACACAAGAGAATAAAGTAAAATCTTATACAATATAATTATGAAATATAATATTTCGAGGCATAACTATTTACTTATTAAATTTTACAAATGATTAATTATATTATTTTAAAAATTTTAATTATTATGCTAATATAGAAATATTAAATATCACAATATCTTATATTTTAATATCTATGTTATAATATTGATAATATAAAAATATAATAAAAATTTGATCTAATTAATTTAGATCATAAATTAACATAACATACAAAGGTCCAACTTTGATATTTATTACCAAAGGTTCATATTTCACTTACGGATACTAATAAATTATACGTACATATATACACCAAAAAATTGTTCATTAAATACCTTATATAGTAGCGGTTCTTAAATAAAATGAAGGGCGAAAGTAAACTTAATTTATGATTTGTGTAAATTTTAAAGCAAACAAAATTATAAAGAACATTTTATAATGTAATCAATAATTATTGACAATCATAGACATTATCTTGTTTAAATCATTATAAAAAATAAAAATAAAATATTACATCAACTTTGAATTAAGTAAAAAATATTATTAGATTTGATGTTGAGTTATTCTATTTCTTTAAGACACATAAGATTTCTATTAAAAGTTTTTGGTTTATTATTATTAATATAATAGAGTTAATAAATTTATGAAGTATATAAATTTAGTTTATGATAGAATGAGAATGTAGGTGTTAAAAGGACATGAGTAAATAACAGTAACAATATATCAGAGCATAAAATGAAAAGAACTAATCTAACAAAAAGTTTTCTAGAATAAAAAATTTTAAATCTCATATTCAATTTCAATAATGAAAGTGAAATTTGTGAGTGAAGGAGATCTCATAAAGAATGTAACTGATAAAATATAAAAGATAAGAAATTTGACTCTTAAAATTAAATAAGAAATGAGAATGTTTGGAAGTTAATAAGATTCATACATGAAAATGAGCAAATGTCAGTAACATGAAAAAAATAGAAATTAACATTACATAAGGTGATGATAATAAAACAAATAATAAATAAAAAAAATAATATCTACCTATATATGCGTGATATATTTATAAAATTAAGTAATATATTTTAAAATAGGAAATATATTATAAACATTTTAGATGAAGACAAATCATTTTAAAAAAGAATGAACTACGTAACAATTTTTTTAAAATAACAAATGATTTTTTTTGGGACAAATAAAAATTAGTTTACATAAAAAAAAAAATTTAGGGCCCTCGCCCTGGCTCCACTATCCTCCTGCCAGCGACCTAACATATATATCAAGAGAGGTGACTCCAAGTTCAGCCAATAAATTTTCAGCATAGTTGAATATTTATCTAAATTAGAACTAAAGTGCTTAGGGTTGTATTGAATTCTTTATATTTATAAAATAATATGTTTAAATAATTATTTCTGAATTTATACTTCTTTTTCAGATTGGCCTGGCCTTGGTTTCCAGTTCCAGCTCCTGGACCCTCCCAACATTGTCTCCTGAACCCGATTCTTGACCTCATCTCTCAAACTCAACCCCAGTCTCGCCCTTGCCTCTTGGAACCATACCTGCTCAAAACTACTAAAGAGACATGGGTCGGGGATGGGATATTAATAATAATAAAAAATTAAAAGAGATTTTTAAAATTTCATGTTATATTTAAAAATTTAATTTTTTTACTAAATTACTTAAATTTTATAAACTTTTTTGATCAATTACCTAAATAAAGTATTTTATGATAAAATATTTGAAATACCCTTTACAATTATTTTCCCCCTTAAATTACTTCATTCTAAAATATAAATATTGGATGTGTGCTTAGTTCGTACTTTATGATAGCAGTTGTCCCCAAAAATAAAACAATTGCTGTTTGCTGAGGCCGTGAAGGACAAAGCAAACGTTCTGGCTGGCTTTTCCAATTACTTAAAAGTTGAGAGCAAATGGTTTAAGACTCGATTATCTAGTTGGAAAGCTTCTCCTATATATCTACAAATGGATTGGCAGCTAAGCAGCTCTACGTAGAAGAGTTAAACAAGCATAAATTTTAAAATAAAATATTATCTCATTTTTTAAAAGATATTTTAATTATATATTATTCTTTTACATTTTAAAATTATACACAGTCCTCCTATATAAATTAAAAATAAGTTATAATTAAATTTAAATTTAAAACTAATATTAAAATTGTCTATTATTTTTTTGTTAAAAATTAATTTTTATTTAATATGATTAAAATACTATTTTTTTTACCTTCCATCTGAAAGCCAGGCATTACCTCACCTTTGTTTTGTTCGTGTTTCGCCCCATTTAACACAAGCATTATATTGGGAAAAATGTCCCACCAACAGCAAGATCATGCAGTGCCCCATCTTTCACACGCATGCCTTAGTGGCTGAATAATTTTGTGTTCATTTTTATTTTCTCTCTTCGAAGATGAACACAGATAGTGTCAATTTAATTTCTTGTTTATAGCCATAGGAATAGAGTTTTAGAATAGAATATATTCCACGTCTTTGGAATATAAAATTTTCAATCCTCAAACTAAACATTGGGATATGGATACACTTGGAACTCTAATTTCGTAAAACATATACCAAACACAACATTTAAACTATACCAAACACAACATTTAAACTAAGTACTCACTTTTAAATCTATCATTGCTTTACCCTACGAATTATCCCACCTCTGTTTTTGTAGCTGCAGCACAGCCACTTATTTACGTGGAAGCCATAAATGTTTCAATCATATTTGATGTGATGTTCATAAATGGTTCAGAATATTATTAAGATTTTTATCTTTGGACCGTTGGGGATGGAATTACTTTGATGGTTTGTACAAGTATTTTTGTTTCACTAATAACTATAATTCCAGATACATCATGGTACGGGATTACTTGGACTACAAGATCAAATCAGATTATAGAGCAAGATTTGATAAATAGTAGTCAAATGAAATCACGTAGGAAGGAAGCCAATCAAACAAGCAGGGAAGGAAATCACATGGGAAGGAAGTGAGAGTCTTAAGGGTTGATAACGAGAGTATTAAAGGTTGGAGGGTAAGTTTGTCATTATATATTTTTAACTTGTTTTTTTAAAAAAAGAATTTTAATAGAATATTTTTAACAAAATTAAGTTAAGTTAAGTAGAACTGAGTGTATATTTTTAAAATAAAGGAGAGGTCCATGTAATTAAGGCATCTTTCAGGGGAGGATGGAGTATTTCACTCTAAATTATATTATTTTATTTACATATATAGATCTAAATTAGAATTTAATCTGTGATTCCCCAACTATAATTGTGATCACAATTCATTATTAATTGGCCATAAATTTTGTAACTTGATATGTTATAATTCATTATGAGGATTTTATTTTATTTTATTACATTTCACAATAGCCAATCTTGGCAATTCATTGATCACAGTGTGTTAAAAACTTCTTACCTTCATATCTTGCACATTAAGATATGTTAAAAATGTAATAAACTATTTATAAATTTTTTCTTACTAATGTAAACTTTTGGAATGAAATAATTATGGCTAAAGTACACTTTTAGTCCTTTACGTTTGTACTATATTTCAATTTTGTCCCTTATATTTATTTTGTTTTATTTTGATCTTGATGTTTCAAAAGTATACTAAATTAGTCCCAATAACTAACACCCGTTAAATAAATTAACAATTTTACTGATGTGCCATACTAATATGAACACGTGGCTTCCTCCCTATTCTTTCCCTCTCTGCCATAACTAATAAGTAATAACGTAACCTCCTTCCCTTCATTCAACATGCCCGGCGACAAGGGTATCTCCCTCAACGAGATAAAAAACAAGAATGTTGATTTTATATATTTCTAGTCTCTCTCTTTCTTTCTTTTTGCTCTCCCTATTTGGCTTCCCAGAAAATCTTGCATCATTTTCAAATGGATGCTTTTTTCCACCAAACTGTAAGATTTTGGAATTGAAACTTTATGCTCTGTTTTACATACATAAAACAGAGTATACATAGCCTTCATGGCTATGGCTGGAGCTAGTTTCCAGCATCTCATTACACAGGGGTTCATGGTTATATATATCCTTTGTCACCGAGATAGGTCGATTTACATGCTCTAGGCTATTCCAATTGTATTTTTTTTTTACAAATATTTTTACAGCTGTATCTCTTTGTTTGTATGTTCATGGTATTTCTTTTGGTCACCATTATTATATTATGTCTCTGTTGGTTTTTAGAGAGTGTGAATGAGAGAACGATTATGAACGAAAATGAGACACTGAGAGGGAGAGAGATAGAATTGGATATATATTAAATGGAAAGGATTTGGTACTAGAGGTTGAGCTATATGCTTTGTTTTTTTTCTACACACACGAATGGTACACAAAGAGGACTTATATACGAGTAGTATGTGGATTTCTTTAATCTCCAATTATTCACCCACTTATTATTTTATTGTTTCCTGCTTTGATTTTTTTTTTCAAGAGTAATCTACACTTATCAATACAAGCCACATCTTTTCACTTTTACGCAGCTCATGCACATGATTTCTTAAAATATCTAGTTGCAGTATTTGGTTCTTGATTTTTCTGGAGAGAGGAGTCAGTGCTTTTTTCTAATACAAACTAGATCAAAAAGCTCCTCATAGTAATTCTGTTGAACACTAGACCCATGCTACCATTGAAGTTTAACTTTTCATACAAATTTTTCTACTGGTTTTTCGCCCAAGATGAAAGTTGAACTGACAGCTAAGCTTCATCTTGTGGCGGTTTTCAACTTGTTTTAAACTTAAATACGGGGCAAAGACTGAGTAACCCCAGCAGATCTATGGGGGTGCGCTATGCTTGGTAGAACAACTAGGACATATCGTGTCTAAGATAGAGGATGGGGGAGATGACCAACCCAAAGGGAACAAGGCTGAGTCAGCAGTTTAGTTTCCTGCCAGGTGTCTAAATTATTGCCACGTTAGCAAAACTGTTAGTTTATTTAAATGTGTTAGTTATTAAGACTAACTTGGTACATTTTTAAAACATTAGGGACCGCAATGAAACAAAACAAACGTAAGAGGCGAAATTGAAACAGAGTACAAACGTAAGGAACTAAAAATAAAAATTTGCCAATAATTATTGACATAGTATTAAAATCTCTATGGTCAAGTGATAAAAAATTCAATCCTTATTACGTCCACGTACTCATTTATTTAAATGTTGATTGATTTTTACACTTATTTTAAATGTAATTATGTGTATATGAAAATTTTTCTCATCTGCCCAGTTTTCATGGACGAGAGGTTCCTATAATTGCTATAATTACTAAGACTCATAATATTATTTGAGGTGTTTTATATAAGTATATTTTTAATGTCATTAAACTTTCATCAATGAATTCTAATTTTTTTTATAAATTTTGAAAAAATAAGAGGAGAAAATAATAGAAAATAACTACATTATATTAGCAAATGTAATAAGAGAAATGCAAGGGAAAAAAAACCACTCAAGCTTCTAGCTAATTATAAATAACTAAAAATTACTATACTTTAAAATTAAATTAAATACATAACACGAGATAGATAATAATAAACAAAATACTACCATATGTTACATATTTTTTTGGGACATTTAGAAAATTTTATTATGAATTATTTTCCTTTGACCATAATTTGACCTCTATCTTAATGAATGTTTCATCTTTGTTAGCTATTGAGTTTAGTAGTAAATTATTCTTATAGTGTAAGGGAAATTCTACCACTTATTATTAGAGGTGGCAAAATTGGCCTAACCCGAAAAATATTAGGGTTGGACCACCAAAACATTAGCCCAAAAAAATTGGGCCTTTTTGGCCCGGCTCAATTTGGCCCAAATATTTTGATACATGCATAATTATACATTTAATTTATAATATATAGTAATTAAATGACACCACATATTAAGAAAGAAAAAAGAGGCTACACTAAGTTCTTTAACACTATCAAGACATATATACATATTGATAAAGATATAATCAAAGCCCACCTAGCAGCTTGAGAGAAAAACAAAAAGAAAATTTTGCCAGAGGTCATTTAATACAAGTTGCAAGCCTTATATATTTAGAGAAAAAAGACAACTAATTAAGTCAAATTTTTTGTCCTTCAGACTTGATTGGTATCTTTCCATCTCCAATATAAATATCTTCATTTTCTTTATATATTAATAAACATTGATTGCTTAGAAATCTAGAAAGCAAACCCAAGAAAGGCTTACAAAAGACAAGTATATAAATTACAGTATATCTTAGTCCAAGCTTTTATTTATTATTTTAGTATTTTAGTATAAAAATATATTATATTTATATTTAAATAAAAACTAATGATAATTATAGTTAGGGTTGGGCTGGGTTAGCAATATGCTAGCTCGATATAAAATTGGCCCAATCCGAACCAGCCCGATTCTATCATTGACTCGATTGGGCCGAGTCAGGTCTGGCTGGGCCGGCCGATTCCCAGCTCTACTTGTTATATTTTTTGGAGGTAATTATAATATTTGTCACAACGTGACGGCCGGTGAAAAACCGTTATTTTATGACTTTGAGGCGCGTGAGGGAAAATGCAGAGAAAATAGGAGTCGCCACCAATTAATTAGAAGGATAATTG
>JASKGM010083267.1:0-14369 GCA_034509205.1 Ceratonia siliqua | reverse complement strand
ATATTATATAGTAATTAATTCTTTAAGTACTGAAACGAAGTTTTACATGATTTTGGCGGTAATGCACTTTACACCTGGGAGTTCATGTATCCATCGGTAAGTATGATTTTCATTCATTGAGTCGGTGGACTCACCCCTCAAAATTTAACATTTTCATATCAGGTCACTGGTGATTTTCCTTCAGCTCCACCTACACCCTTTGAACCTGCTGATTGATTTGGTAGGCATTACCCTGAATAGTAGTATTGGAGTATACTTGAGAAATTGTGGACAGATGTTGGATAGGATTTATTTGCATTTTAGTTTGTTGCATGGTCTGTAATTATAATTGCATAATTATGTGTAATTTAGATATATAGTCCATGATGAACCTTTTATTATTTTCTGTTAAAGCCATAGAGGCTTCTGATTGATGGTGGGCCTGTCCACCTTTGTTTTTCATATATTTGTACCCTGGGATAGTCCATATTTCAGGGGAAACTCTGCCAAAATTTTTAATAAATTAATGACTTGGTAAATTTTTATGAATGTGTATTTAAATTTTATTATTCATTTAGAGATGATTGTAAATGATATTAATTGCATTAGTATCTTAGGCTGGTAGGTAATTACCTGAAGGGTAATTCCCTACGCCGGTCACGTGTCCTAAAATAGGGTGTGACATTAGGAAACTTCATGAAATATATTTATGATTCCATTAACTTTTTATTGGTAAAATTTAATAGAAAAATTAATAACTATTATTGGTAATTAAGTTCAAAATTTTATAGAAATTATAAGACAATTATTTTAATTAAAATATAAATGTCAGTAATGGAGTGACAAATGTTAGAATCCTGTCAGCCCTGTGAGAATGTTTTACTTTGAAATATAATAATATAGATAGATATAGATTGGAACATTATTTCTATGTAGATTTGTAATAATAATTATACGTTATTTTTATTAGATTTATGATGAATGAATATTATTGTTCTCATATTTGAAATGAATAGATGTTATATTTGGTAGATTTGTTTAAACATAATGATGTTTACAGTATTGCACAGGTTATATAAGTCAAAAAAAGGCCAATGACCTACTTTTGGCCTTATAGGCCAAAGCTTATTTTTTGCCTATTTTTTGACAAACTTAAACAAGCCAACAGGCCAGACCTAGTAGTTTTTTTAAATAGGCCAGGCCAGCTTATCAGGCTAACAATGCCAGGCTTAGGCTTAAGCTTTGTCATGTAGGCCTGGCCTAGCTTACTACCACTTCTAAATTTGACAAAGAAGTTTTAAGCGAGGCCACTTGAATTTGGATACAGCCACCTTAACAGTTTGTGAATGAAGTTTGTGTAAGTCATTCTTTTTAAAGGATAATTTTTAGAAAAAACTACTTCAACCTCCCTTATAATTATCTTAAATTATACTCACCTCTCATCTATATTAACAACCTACATAAACCTCCCTTATACTTTAAAATCAAGCTGCTACTAAACTTAATAGCTAAGAAATATAATAAAATATCTTAAATGTCCTAAAAAATATGTAACAAGTGGTATAACATTTCTTATACTTTAAAAATAACATACTACTAAACTTAACAAGTAACAAATTAAGATGAAAATTTTCATTAAGAGATAGGGCAAAATATTGTCAAAAGAGAATAATTCATTGTAAGACTTCTTAAATGCCCCCAAAAAATATGTAACAAGTAATAATTTTTTTGTATTATCTATCTCACGTTACGTATTTAATTTAATTTTTAAATATAGAAATTTTTAGTTATCTATAATTAGTGGTTTAACTTATTTTTTTCTTGTATTTCTCTTATTTGCTAAAATAATTGTTTTTTTCTTTTATGCTCTTATTTTTTCAAAGTTTAAACTATTTGTTAAAATTCATTGATGAAAGTTTAATAACATTAAAAAATATTTTTATACAATCAAATAATGTTATTGGATAAAAAACTTTTAAAAAATTACATATAGCATATTTGATTAAGGAATGACATTATATTTAAACTCTTGGTATAGAGATCATTATATATAAAGTGTCACCAAACTTATGCTTTAATTATGTGTTATAATTAATAGTGTAAAAGAGATGTTCAATTTAGTAAATTACATTTTTAATTAATTTTTAATAATCAATTTTTATATTTTATGTATGTATAAAAGTTTTTTAATAGATAAAATAAAAAAATATCACTCGTTACATACTTTTGGAAGCATTTATGGTATTATATTATCTTTTTTAGCTATTGGGTTAAATTGTAGCTTGTTGGGTTAGTATAAGGTTTTGTCTTTATAGTTTCAAACAATTATCAATTTAATCCCTGTAGTTTAATTTTGGTCAATTAAATCCTTATAGTTTTCCTTCTTGTCAATTTGGTCCCTATCGTTGAATAAATAGCTGACATGGCCATTAAAATATCTATATGACACTCTTATGTGGCAAATTTTCCACGTCACTATCACCAATTACAAAAACAATGTAGTCTTGAGTATTAAAATGTCAATAACAAAAAAGAAGTGCATTTTGTTAAGGTAGCTTCCTGAAACCCCAAGAACCCAGATTCCAAGGTAATGAAAGAACACAACTGTATTAAATTACAATCTAAATAATGGAACTCTAGCATTACAGTTTAATTTTTCAAGATGCAGAAACAAATTCTTACCTAAAAAGTAAAAATTCTAAAACCCATTAATGGTTTAAACTAAGTTGCAGGAACAAGTTCTTACAGTTAATTTCTTGAAGGTCATTGCCGCAGAAAATGCTACAATAACTAATAAGTTTTGGACCTCACTCTTCAATTCTTTCTCCTTCAGCGCCAAAAGGTATAACTCATAAATGAAATAGCATGGCCAAGTTTGATACTACTAGTGTGTTCATCGTCGAAGACATTTCTTGGGCGTGGGATAAGGACGATGAACAGTAAGCAATAGGGGAGATGTGGATGTTTGGGGGCTATTGGCTGATGACAAAATAGGGGATGATGTCATTTATGTAATTGGCGATGGTGAGGTGGAAATTTTGCAATGTAGAAGTGCCATGTAGATATTTTATTGGCCACGTCAACCATTCATTTAACGGTTTTAATTGCTAATTTAATGGCAAGGACCAAACTGACAAAATGGAAACTATAAGGAGTCAATTGATCAAAATTAAATTACAGGGATCAAATTAATAATTGCCTGAAACTATAAAGGCCAAACATTATATTAACCCTAGCTTGTTTTTAAAGTATAAGAGAGGTTTGTGTAAATTTTTTAAAATATAGGGAAGATGAGTGTAATTTAAGATGAATGCAAAGTAGTTTGGTATAATTTCTTATGTTTTATTGTTTTATAGATTTATTTTAATGGCTTCACTAGTAGTTTATTCTAAAGGTATGCACGGGGTTGGATTGGTTCGGTTAATTAGCCAACCTGGCCACCAAACCGAATAAGGAAAGACGATTTGGATCAGTTCGGTTAATTTTATAAACAAAAGAGATAAACGAACTGAACTGGACCGTATTTTGGCGGATTGGGTGGTGCAGTTAATCGGTTTAACCAATTAAACAGAGTCACAAAAAATGGGAAAAAAATAGAGCTTTATAAGTTATAACTTTTAATAGTACACAAAGGTAATAGATCCATAATGATTCATGTTGAATTGGGTATATTATACATGCATCTTTGTACAAATTAAATGTCACTGGAACTGGAAATACTAAAGCCAATGTAAATTTAAAATTTCAGTAAAATTGCATAAAATTTGGAACACAATTTGTAATGGTACATGCATATATGTAACTAATATGCTTCAACTAACTTGGCAATGCAGTTGCCATCTTTCAATCACAATGCTCCTCAAGCTAGCAAGGGTTCCTCCATAACTGTGATAAATCATAAGCAAGTTAGCTGGGTTTATTTCTTTTGGGCATAGGAAGGGAGGGTGGGAGAGGAAATATACCTTTTCTTTTCAGCCATAGTAGGCGAGGACATCAGGAGACAGGAAGGTCCAATTTCTCGTTGGTATCTTTAAGAACTAAGGTAGGAACTTCAGGAAGATCTTGAACCATAATATGAACTCTGAAGACAAAATATGTACTCCTATGTCAATTACTGTATGGCAAACAAATTATAGGGCATGATATCATCCATTAAACATCCATCCCTTTCGTATTTGACAAAGAGAAGTATTCTACTTGATATGGCTCATTTTAAAATTTCCTTAATCATATTATTAATTTTAAATTAATCATGCCAACAACCATTCATTAGTTCAGTACTTTAGTTAGAAACACAGTTGAATCCATTGAAACTACTAGCAAGTATAAGTGTATAACAGGGAGTTACAACATACAACACAGCCAATTTCAGTAAACATGTTACTTTTTCACAAGATGTCACATCCCATCTTTAGAATTTCATTCATATATACCTTTCATACTACAATGATTAAACAATAAGTTCAATTGGAACAGTATTGGAGTAGACTAGAAGATAATACAATACAAAAATTGACAATCCATATACTAGACTTTCCAAGTTCTCAAATTCTACTAGAATCTCCTTCTCAACTTCTGTTGATAACTTCTCCCCTAAGATTGCATTAATTTCCTTCAAAACCAACATAATTATGCCACCCATCAGTAAGCATCAAATACCAACAGAAAGATTTCAAGAGAAGGAAATGTCAAAGAAAAGCAGTAGTAAATTATTAATTGCCAAACACCACTTTCAACTTATGGAATTTGAAGCTCCATCAAACCAGTACAAACCTAGTGCAATGATTATAAAATAAAAACTAGTCACTAAAAGCAGCAAAAGTGAGATAAAGTTATGTTAAGCTCACATCTTGATAAGCTTTAGCTTTAGCAGTATAATCCATAAGTTTATGAACATCGTCAATGTTTATCTCACTATGCATGGCTTTCACTACATCATTACTAGCCTTCAAACTTTCAAACACAGCCTTATGCTTGCTTGCTAGTTCAATACCTTCCAAAGGAATTGAAGGAATATACGCGTGTATTTTTTTAAGTGTGCAATCAAGTTAAAAGAAAGCAGCCATGTGGCACAACAGTAATTAGTAATATGTCACTGAGACTGTAGACTACATAAAGTCAATATACTGCATATTTTCATTCATTAGGCTTTCACTAACTACTTCTTTAATCCTTGCCATAATGGGTGGGGCTAAAATCCTTAACTACTAATTTCACAACATGAATCTCTTGAAGTGCAAGACATCAGAAAAGACAAATAAGAAATAAAATTCACTAATGATTATGATTTTCCATGAAATTCAAATTTCAAAATCAGCTTGAACTTTGCAAAACTTACTAGATTGATTGCTTTTACATCACCATTAAATGATGCCCCATCATAGTACCTAACCTTGACAGTTGACAAGATTCCATTTTTAGAAATATGGATTTTATAGCATTATTAATAAACTAAACAAAATTTGGTGATCAATGGGAGAAATAAGATTTATCAACTAATAGGCATTAGGCAATAAACTAAACAAGATTCGTGTCTTATGAATATGGTATAGTACTCAACCTAATATTACACATGTTCAAGTTCAATAGCTTATAATCACATCTACTACCTACCAAAAACATTAACATGCAGCTTAAGTTATTTAATTTTTGAACAAGCATGAAGCAATATGATTTCTAATAGTCTCAGTAGAATCTTCTTTCTTTCTTATTTATCATTTATAAATATATATGCCACAAGTAGACATATCACATATGAATGCAACATTTCTTGCAAGATCCAACCACCATACCTGTAGTGATAGTTGCACACTTAATAATTGTAAAAAATTATAGGCTTGCAGGCTGCAGCACCACACTATAAAAAAGGTAGAGTAGTTTTGTGCAAAAAATAATTTTCTATAAAATGGAAGGTAAGTCATACGAGGAAATGAGAATGACATCCGCCAAAACTTAGTTCCATCATGATAGAAAGCACTAAGATACTAACTGGAATTCAACACTAAACAAGAGAAAAGTTAATGATAGAAATTAGAAGCCACTAAGATACTAACTACGAATTACACAAAAGTTTGGTCAACTAACAACAATAGTTACAATACGACACAAAGTTTCAAAAGTCAAAAATCAAAAGCATGGAACCACATGTCCACATTGGTGAAACCAAGAAAGTTAACAAACACACTACACACAGTATGACAATATCTTCCCCTTCCTGGCTTCCTCCTCACCTAAATACAAAAGTACAATAATTGAAATAATTAGTAATATGATAAAATCAAAGTAATGATGTATTTTCAAAATTATAAAAACTTACTTGTGGAATGTGGAATGTGTCACTATTTGTTTCCCTGATTCCCCACTTCATTTTGAGTTAGATTTATCTGATTTGTCAATTCTAGTTCAACAATTAAAAACAAAAAAAAATAACACAAAAAATAACTAAGTCAGCTATTTTATTCAAATTCTATAATTTAGAGTTTTCAATCCTAAATGGCTAAATGCATAAGAAAGAAATTTACGTGATTCAATAGATTCAACTTCATCCATTTGGGCACAAAGATCAATAGCTTTATTGGGTGATCTCAAACAATTTTGTGCACAAATCAATACCTCAACAGTAGTAGGGTTAAGTGAGCTACGAATTGGGTCAAGAATTCGACCACCAGTGTTGAAAGCATACTCAAATGACAATGTAGAAATTGGTATGGCCAAGATATCTCTAGCCATGCAAGATAGAATATGATACTTTGACATCTTCCCTTTCCACCACTTAAGAATGTCAAACCCATCTACATCTTCCTCTACACCTTCCTCCAAGTATCTGTCTAATTCATTTTGCTTCACTTCAGTCTGTTTTTCCTCTATCTTTAACCTAAACTCAACTTTAGGTTTTATTTTTTTTACCATTATCATCATTGTGTAAAGAACAATCCGATAGAGAGCTAGAATCACCCTGGTTAAGAGGAATAGGAAATTATAGCTTGTAACTTTGAAACAACTCTTGCATTAACTTTTATACTTTTTCAAAAACTACTTTCCCACCCTCATTGCCATATATAATAGGTAATAAGAATACCAAATATTGTATCTTAAATTGAGGATCAAGGATGACAGCCACAAATAAAAGGTAATTTGTATTATTTCCAGCATCCCAATATTTATCAAACTTGGCTTTCATGCTCTCTGCCATACTTCTCAAAATCTCATCATCATTAGACACCTAATCCTTTAAACTATTTGCAATGTCAATTAATTTTTGAAAGAATTGATTTGAAGTAACATGCAAAGAACTAGAAAATGAAAGAGTGGCATCATAAAGAATTTACAAAAAATGAGTAAAACCCCGAGCCCTAGCCTAATCTTCAGCATTGGGAGGGTCCCTGTTAGCAATAAAACAATTACAGTAATTTCCATCATCATCTTTAAGGTGTACAAAATTTTCACTGCATCCAACATTGAATATGTTGAATTTCACCTAGTTGGCACATCCATACAAATCCCTTTTTTACTGGCAATCTTTGCCTCATCTGCTATTCTTCTAAACATAACCATTCTTTGAAGGGATGATTTAACATATTTACAAGCAATCCTAATTTTTTTTATAGATACATCTATTTCTTTTAGTCCATCAATCACAATAAGATTGAGTATATGTGCACAACACCTTAAATGCATGTACTTCCCCCTTAACAATGTGCCATCCCAATCATTAATCCTCCTTATCAAATAAGAAAGTGTAGCACTGTTTGAGCTAGCATTATCAACTGTGACAGTACCAATATATGTAATACCCCAATCATTGGTGCATCTCTCTAAATGCTTCCCTATTATGTCACCCCTATGGTTATCAACAAGAGAAAAAGCCAAAATTTTCTTATGCAACACCCAATTAACATCTATGTAGTGGGCTGTCACACATATATAATTAATAAACATGATATTTACACATGAAGTAACCCTCATATTTAGACTTCTTTAGTGCTTAATGTGTTCAACTGACATGGTTTAGCATACTTTGCAAGTTTGGATTACAATTGCACTTTATTGCATTTTCCTGCAAATTTGATAATTTTACACTACTTTTGTATTTTAATCATAACTTGAGTTCTAGACGTCTGATTTTCACAAATTTTGTCTTCCAGGAAAGCTAAGAGAAATATCTACAACTTTTATGCAGAGCTCCGAGGCTGAATTAGATGTCTAGTGGGCGAAATCACACTGGAAGACAGAACAGTGCTGTTGTATAATAGAATTCTGCTGCAGCCATTTAATTAGCAAAACGTGACGTTTTGCTTGTGTCTATCCTCTTGTAAGTCGATTATGAGCTGTCCAGACAGCTGGAGAAGCTGTGACCTAAGGGCAAACTTGGATTATTGATTTTTGGAGGCTTATATAAGGATGAGAGGTGTAGAACATGAGGAGGAGCTGAAAGTTTACTGTTTTATTACATTTCTACACTACTTTTCTCTCTTTCTCTCTAAGGTTTATTGGCTTACCTTGTAAGTTATTTTCCTCTTATTCATGGAGAGCTAAAAACCTTAAACCAATCCTAGGGATGGATCATCTTGACGTTTAGTTGATGTTGTTCTGAATATTTTGTAGTTTAATCACTATCAAGTTCTTCCTTCCTCTTGTTGTTTTGATTAAATGCTTTATTTAATTAAGGTGTGCATATGATAGTTGCTTAATGATCATGTGCTTAAGAGAATTAAAGGAGGTGAACAAAGTAACAAAGCTTTTTGGTAAATTGTTTAGCTTGGTTGGAATTTGACTTTAGGTAACTTTGCTGATAGATGCATGCTTAATTCATCTAACATTAGAGTGATTAAATTCTGGATGCTTGTTCAGTAGAGATTCCATAAGATACTTGGCTTCTTGATGTATTTTAAGCCAAGCACTTATGTGGTGATTAAATGAATAAATAATGATCAATAAAAGATTAACATCAAGGTTGGTTAATGTCCCCTGGATTGGTTACTTTCAAACATCCTATCAACTACTTTCATCACTTTCCTTAGATTAAACTCACACAAACCAACCCCCCTCACTTGCTAGTTTCCTAGTATGATAAAATAGTCAGAGTAGTCCAAGGGTTCGACCTAGTATTACCACATACTACAGTTAGCGTTATGTTGGTAGATTGGATATAGATGATATAATTTGATAGCCTCAGCAGTTATCAATAATTCATGTTTTGAATAGATGTCCATGTATTAGTGGTAAGACATATCCTCTGATATACAGTTGATAAGGTGTTCTTCAACTTCTCTTTCTCACTTAAAAATAAGGCCATAACATCCCTAGCTACCGTGGTACGAGAAGGAATTTGAAACTGAGGTTGAGCAATTTCCATAAGCTCCTTAAATCCCTCCTTCTCTATAGATAACTCATCTTTAATAATCATTCTACACACAGCAGCCCTAATAGCCTCTTGATTGAACTCCAAAATTCTTAGTTCTCCCTTTCTATCACATTCACCCGTAGGTTTTTTTTTTGCACACACTTCTAAATGATATTTCAAGGTAGAAGTACCATGGCTCTTAGGATTGCATGCATATGATTGCCACAATAATTGCATATTACTCTTCCACTATCAGCATTCTTAGTAAAATGGACCCAAACAATAGAAGGAGGTTTAGTAGGTTTTCTTTTTTACCTTACCCTAAGTGTATCGTCCTTATGTTCAGGTTGTTCAATGACTTCATTCACTACAGTGCGAACCTTTGCAGCTAGTGCATAATCATCTTAAGCAGGAGCACTGGTGAATGAAGGAGTTTGAGCACTCCTCCACTTTGAGTGCCAGCAGTATTCATTTTGAAAAATTAATACTACTGTTTCACCTAAAATAAAAAGAACACTAGCAGTTAGTTCCCAAATATGACAAAATAAACAAACAAAGAACTTAATTAATGAATCTTATGTTTCCTAAGTTATCTAGCAATTGGCAAGTGGTAAAACAATTAATGAATCTTATGTTTCCTATAGTCAATCGCAAGAAAGTTTTTAAAAAAAATGTGTATATCAACCAGATTAAGTACCACGTCACTTTCCGGTGTTGGAATAGGAAGTTTCTATCATCATTTTACCTTTGTGTCATATACTCCCATTTATTGTGGCAAGATGTCTACTGGTTCAATTGTGCTAAGTATTATATCCATGCTAAGATGTCTACTGGTTTTTTGATTCTTTGTTGAAGAGAAAAAGTCCATGAAAAAACGTAGTGCATCAAAAATATTTTCATTTCCATGTTCATTGTCCTTCTTTCTTGTCAAACACTTGGGTCCCCATTTCTTGTTGTATTTTCAAATTTCTGTTGCTAATATGTGTTTGCACAGTTTGTTGACTCTGAAGTGAATTACAACCAAAAATGGTTATTATGGTAGTTTGATACCCATGGTCAAATATGCCTTTCTTTCCTGTGAATTGGTACGGATAGACTACCAGGGCCTTGAGAAGAGTGACTACAAGAAAATAGGCTGTAAACTTAGGGTAAAGACCATTCCTTTTACATTTTTAATTAGGTTCTGTTCTCATTAGATTTATTGTACTACCTATGTGATGTTCTTTTTTTATATTTCTTATTTTGTGTTGCATGAATGAAATACAATACTCCTTTTTGAGCTTGGATTGAATTATTAGTAGTTTATATGTGATACATGAGTTGATAAATCTTTAGGAGGTTTCACGTAATATTATTAAATTAACTTAAATTTGGCAGCATAGTGGTTTCCTATACTTACACTCAATTAGTATACTATAATATTCTTCCTAATGCAATCTTCATCTTTCTTTAAGTGGTTAAATATAAGAGGTAACCTATTCATTATCATAACCATCATCATCATCTTTTGTTCATATTATTTACTTATTTGAAAATTCAAACACTACTTGTAGGGAAGCAAAACTATTTATGAGAATATTATGTGAAGTCACTGGTTATGGAATCATAGTTATTATAATACATTAATAACGGCACTCTGTCATCTACCTTTCAAACTGTTTATAGAGAATACATGATTATTGGCTTTCAAGTTTCATTCCCTTGAGCTTTGTGCCTTAAGTTGCTCCTTGTTAAGTATTTCATTTTATAATTTTTATTGTTGCAAGACCTGGTGCCTTGTATTCTAGTGACATTTGACAAAGAATAGATTTTGGTTTGGAGGGGGAAGGATTATAAGCCCCCAAAGGAAGAACACTTTCTTATAGATCGAGAATTATTCGATGGAGGCTAAAGTCTGGAGACAGTGAAGAGTGTCTTTGTCGATGTTGTCTTCGATGGAGGGGAGGGGAGGCTAAGTGGCTAAATGCTAATTACTATTAGCTTACTACTAAATTTCTAATAACTAATAAGTAATAAGCAATAAACTTAAGTGTTTAACTAATAAGTATTAAGTTATTAACTATTATTAATTATTAGACTATTAAGTAATTATTAATACCCTATTGGCCTATTAGTATAATAGTATTAGGTAATTAGGTAATTAATAATGATGTAAATATAATATATATATATATATTAATTATTATATATATATATATATATATATATATATAATATACGGGTTTGGTCGGGTTAACCGGAGTTTTTTAAACCTCTAACCGTTAATCGAACCGTTTGATATTGGTTAAGTTTTTGAATTGAACCGCCTAAAAACTCATATGGTTAAGATAATTTGTTGTTGGTTCGAGTCGGGTTTGGCGGTTAAAACTGCCCGTCTGCACACCTCTAGTTTTTTCCTAATGGCTTTGATTGTATAGTTGTTTTATTATTGTAAATTTTAGACGTAGTGCAGCTTGAGAGATGCGACTGAAGATGAAATATATGTTTTGTTTTTAATATTTGAATTTGACAAGTGATATAATTCTTTGGTGCAACTATTTAATGATGTCTTTGAATTTGTCTTGTAATACTATTAGTGTAATTTGTTTTCTCTTTATTAATTTTATTCTCATTGTTATTGAATTTGTAACCCTCAACCTTAGAGTACTACAATACTACTAAGTCAAAAGTTTATGTGATAGAATTATTTTATTTAATATAACATATTATAATTGGATTTAAAAAACTTTTCAAAACTCACATGATGCCAATACCTTGTTCATGTAGTAGAATTATTCACTATTACATAATTTAATACTTTTTCATCTAATTGTGAATAACCATAACATATCAGCACAACATCAATATCTTATAAAAACTAAACAAAAAACCTCTAAATTTAATATAATTTAGGACATAACTGTATTATTTCAATTAAAAATTTTAGTTTTTAATTTTGATGGACTGTTCCAACCCAAAACTTTTAAGAGGATAAACTGGCTCAACCATACGAAGACCTGTTTATTGAAAAGACCTAAGCCACCCTAACCCATCAAACATCTAAAGGACTAAGTTTAGGCAGTGAGAAATTGACATTAGTGAACATGTCTCATAAATGTGCGCGCCTTAATCATTTTTTGTCATTTTTGACTCATCGTAGCCGTTTGGGTACGCATGGAAGGCCACGATATGAAGATGATTAGTCATTTGGATCCGGATTGCTGGTCAATCGAATAGAACAATGAATATGAAAGACTACAATATAGCTCAAATTAAACAACAACTAACAACTAGGAGTTTTACAAACCTTACTCTTGCAGAAAACAATCCCTCTTGACTAAATAATTGTCATTTTCCCACAAAAATGGAATGGCCCCAAAATATTTATAAAACCAGGACAAAACTTCAAACTTCTAAGATTAACACTATACTGAACAGAAATTTTTGCAATATAAAAAAGAAGAAAAGAAAAATAAAGAAACTTTCATGTAACTCATCCACCAAAAATTAGAATTCCCTGCTAAATGCTCTGCCTTCCATAGTGAAAAGTTCCTCAAGCAGGGGCAGGCACACCAACAGATGTAGTCTTGTTTGTTGAATTAACAACCAACCCACCAGTTTGATTTACACGACCACCACGGCTTCCAATTTAATCATTTCTCTGACACCCATCACCTCCATGAATTGAAAACCCTTCTCGATTGCCATTTTTATCTCTAAACTCGCCCCTTCTGTTAAAGTCACTCTAGCCATAGCTTCTATCATTTCCATAGTTTCCATGCCCTCTTGCTCCCTCATTCCTGGATCCTACCACCCTTCCAGATGAGAATCGCCCCCTGTTATTCCCTGACTTAAAGCAAAGACTACCTTCCAAATCAATATAATCAACAAGACTTAAAGCAAAGACTACCTTCCAAATCAATAGCTAAAGCCAAGACTAGACCCTGAAACATTTAATTTGATGTAGTTCCTGAATGTAAATGCAAAATAAACTTGAAAAGGAAATTTAAAGTCCCTGGTCAACCAACAATGAAGAACCATACACGCTTGAACCTTCTCCCACAAATTGGAAACTACAATTCCCACACAAACATTGTTAAAAAGTGAAAGCATTAAGTGATAGAGAATACATATAAACATGCATATCCTCTCCACAAGAAGGTAATTATATCTGTTGAGAGAGTTTATGGATCTTTCCAAATACAGCTAGGATCTGACAAAATAAGCGTTAAAATGGGGCATAATTCTATAAAAAAAACATGCAAATAATAGTATCATCTCCTCAAGAAGCCAAAAAGCTAACTTCATGCATGTGCAGAAACTGTATATAGGCAACCAACCCTACTTCCTAGATATGACCAAGTAAAAGGTTCAATAACAAAAAGCACTTGCCTTTATTAATTGATCTTTTTTCCTCAACAACAACATTGCGACCATTTATCAAAATTGGTGAAGCTTGAAATGTCAATGAAAAACATTAACTACCAAATACATATATAGATTGAACAAAAAACAAAATGAAGTTACATGTATCTCTAACCTATGGCCAAGGATTAGGCAACTGCATATTAAACATTTTTAAGCAAAGAACTTGAAATTCTCTCTTAATTACCTAACTAAATGAGCAAAACTGAAGCACATCTCATTGTAAGTGCATAACAAGTTGCCTAAAGTATTGTCAAGGAATAATGCACCCCAAAAGCTTAAGCTGTTAGGTGATGGTTCTATTAACATCTTTAAAATTCCCCCTCACATGAAAACTCTTTGGGCTTGAAGGGTGAACTAGACACAGTCTTACTAGGGTTCGAACTTGGACAAGAAGGCTCTTATTTATGGTTCATTTGGCTTCGACAAGGGTTTGAACTTGCAATCCTCAGTCTTGAAGATGACTGTCACACCTCAATTTAGGACACGTGACCGGCGTAGAAAATTAACCTTCAGGTAATTACCTACCAGCCTCACATATCAATGCAGACAATATTATTGAAATTCGTTTATAAATAAATAACGATACAAAAATGCATTTTCATAAAATATATTCTAAGTCTGAAATTTATTAGAAATTTCG
>JASKGM010083266.1:0-48069 GCA_034509205.1 Ceratonia siliqua | reverse complement strand
GTGGGGTGCCTAACACCTTCCCCACACGTAATCAGACTCCCGAACCTATCCTCTGGTTTCCAAGGGCCAGTTTTTGGATTTTAAAAGGATTCCAATTATCCTTAAAATTAATTGGTGGCGACTCCAATTTTTATCTCTGTATTTTCCCTTTTATCGCCATTCGGGTCACGACGATGGTATTTTTCCCATCCGTCACGTTGTGACAGCTGGGGAAGATGGGGTAGCTGAATGGGTGGGCATAGAGTCGAGCTAGGCAATGGATGGAGTAAAGGAAGTATAAGGAGTGGCTGTCTTGAGGTAGATACCACTACACTAGCACGTCCAACACGGCCTGTAGTGTATTTTAATGGAATATTGGAACCTTCATAAAACAAGTCTCCTATAGGCTATGCACAAATCTAAAATGAATTCATGAAAACACTGGCGAAATTTTCTTAATCAAGCAATTGGGATGGGCACATTACTTTAGTGTTTGAACTCACTGCTATACTTGATCAAAGTGAAAAGTGACAAGAAAGATAAACTGTTTGAGCCATAGTGTATGAGTTGGAAAATGTACTAGACTGAGGTGAGGACATACACAAAAAATTTGCATTCTCTTCATTGAGGGTATTCAATGCAGAAAGAGTGAGCAGAAAGAATAAGAATAAAGGGGCATTTTCTAACTTACAATCTAAAACTGCAAAAATACATAAATCTAGAGACTGCAAATATCTTAAGAATTCTAATTCAAATCAGAAGATTGAAGCAAAGGAAGAAATAGATGATAAGCAAGCTTTTTCTAGAGGATGATTCTGATGACTGCTAAAGAAATATGAAAAAACTCAAAGAAAACGCAACAAGAGAACGAACTTACAAAAGGGAATTTATGTCAGCAAGTCTATTCTTCTAACTTATTGCCCATCATCCCCGATAAGACAGATACGATGACCCTAAGAAAGAAAGAACAAGGATTTTGACATTCAACTTCTTTATTGTTTCCAATCACCACAAATTAATGCATAATCCAGTTAGGCAATTTTGGGTGTTTCATTTCTTTTTTCCTTTGTCTTGTGTGGTAATTAATGCTATATGTTCGAAATTGACGAAGCAAGGAGGAAGAATAGAAAATTTTATAGTGAAATTGCGTCTAGTAATCTCTAGCCTACTTGTATAGTACAACTATTGTGAGGCTCGTATGCCTCAAGCAAATCATTCTTGAACGCCTAAAAAAAACAAAACAGTGAAGCACCTGTATAATGATAGAAAAAGTGACAACCATGCATCAATAAAATAAACAAACCAGTGAAGCACCTATATAAAGAATAATATGGTCGTGACTTGTCACACTAATAATATTCATTGGTTAGATTACATAGTTTGGAAAGATGACATAGGCTATCGGTATCTTAAAAATATATTGTTAAAAATAAAGGGATCACTAAAAATTGGGACTTCAAATGGAATTGCAAATAACACAAAGTGACTTTTATTATATACATAATGTATCTATTAGAGGCTCAATGCAACTTCAAATGGAGTATGTGTATCATGCCAAAGAAAATTTTCTCTAACAGATATGGCACACAAATTCCTCCCAATATTTCATTGTTTATGGCCAATGGGCAAAGTGTTTTTTCCTTCTTTTTACTCTCTTATTCCATTATGTTCCTTAATTCCATCTCAAAATATAATAATAAACAATGAGCCTAGCTATTCCCTTTTCAGTTTCTATTTCATCAGACAGATTATCAACTAATTAATAAAACTTGAAGCATTTTGGCATTGGCCATCACCTTAACCAGTAGATAAATATTAATCCATGCAATTGCATTTGTATTAATTAAAGGCCTGTCATATTTCCTATCTGTTTAATTAAAGCAAAGTTGCTATATATGTATATATGGTCCATATATATATTCAAGCCGTACTTCTATAGCTCGACTTCCAGGTAGCTTGTTTTTATGTGCTATTAATTCTAAGAGAATGAGGTTCCGTTTTCTGGTGGTTTCCATATGGCCTTTGTTCCTTTATCTGATTTCTTTATAAATGAGACAATAAACACCACCAACATAGTCATGGATGGTATAAGCTAGGACTAGACATCTAATAAAGGCGGCATTGTAAAGAATCTTTCAACCCCATATATATTTTCAACATTTTGTTCAATTGTAATTACTAATTTGCAATGATAAAATATGATTGCCAGAAGGAGCAAATGGTATGCATAGGAGAGTAGGTAAATAACAAATGAAGAGGTTGACTTTTTAGTGATGAATCATAAAATATTGGGTGGTTGAGTGGAGTGCTGAAAATGACCTTGCATTTGTCAGGGAACAATAATGCTTATCATTCTCAGCATTTACTGGGGGATAGTAGATAGTTTTTTTTCCTAATCAACATTGACATATGAAGAGAGGGAGGAGAGTACTTAAGCAAAGCCATGGATTGTGGCCATTGGTCTCGGCGTGTTAGCGTGCTTGCTGGACAGTGGATAGTGGCTGTTGGTGACTCCTCGGAATAAGGGATTTGGGAAATTGGGTGGAGCTGAAGAAAGTTAGGGATTTAGGGGGAAAGCTGCAAGGAAATGAGATGAAGGAGAAAGAAGAGGGAGTAAATATTTTGATATGAGGCAGCCAAAATCTGCCTCAGATTATGCCTTTAATTCAAAAAAAAATTTCGGACGACTAGAATTTGCCTCAGATACTGCCTCTATATTTAAAAAATTTAGATGCGGTAAAACTCTACCTCTATTTCCCCACCTATTGAGAAAAAAAGAAGGGAATTCACTTTTATCAAATCCATTTCCTTAGAGGTGACATTTGAGGTAGAAAATATCGGCTTCAAATCTGACTCTATTTTTTTCTAACATTTTTCCATCATTATTTCATTTTTTTTTTCAAAAAAATTTATTTTGCTTCTCTATTTTCACCTCTAATAGAGGCATATATTTTTCCGCCTCTAAATTCTACTTCAGATTAACCTTTGTTTTTTTGGTAGTGTAATATGCATGATACTTTCAATATGTGCAATTTATTTCACATGCCTATTTTGAGTTTTTCTGTTTTTATTTAGAAACTTTTGGTTATTAATCTTGATATGCTATTTGAATCTCTATCAAATCTTGTTCAAAATTCTTATCACCAGTCACTCAATTACAATGTATATAATTTCTTTTTCCAATATAAACAATTTCATTCAAACAAAACACAGAAGAAAAATAAAAAATTTTGGAGTTTTTTTGAAGTATTTGTAGTGAAAGAGAAACAAAACTAATAGAGATTTATGTTTCATAATTGATGAAGAGAACTAAGGAGATGAAAGAGATAGAGAGAGAATGAGATTTTGAGCATTTTAAGGTGGAGAGATGAGAGAGAAATAAGTGTGTTTAATTTAAATAAATTAATTATTTTTGAAATAGATTCCTTTTCCTAATAGACTCTATTATTTAATTGAGTATTTTATTGCCATTATGGAAACGTTTGGTACATTGTATTAAACCTGTTCATGGGCTAGGCTAAACTTGGGCTTAAGAGTAATATGCTTTATGTGAGTGGGCGGCTTAAGCCCATCTTAAATTTGACATATATTCATAAGTTAGGCTTCAGGCCAAGTTCATAGATAAAGCATAGACTTAACCAGTTATAATAGTTTTTCTTTTCTTTTCTTTTTATAAGTGCAATCTATGTTCTAATACAATAATAATAATAATACTTTTTGAGACATGAAAATAGTTACAAAATCATAAATAATAAAAAATATACAAGTCTGAATGATAATCAAGTATATCAAGATTTCACCTTAAAAGTTTAGATATTGTACTTCAATGTCATTGTCATCGTCAATGAGAGTAAACTTTTAAAATCGTTCATGGAGAAATTTAGTTTCAATAGAGGCGTAAATTGACCCAAAAACTTCATTATCATCTAAAAAAATCTCCATGCCAACTATTTGTATTATAACATTAAAAAAATAAATTTTGAATATTAAACTAATAATTTTCAAAATTTTTTATTTTATAGTAAGAATATTTTAAAACTAATTTATGCGATGTGATATCAAATTGCCTATAAGATCATTTTAAAGATACACCTCTTATATATCTTATATATGGTGTGCATTTAAAAAAATAAACATTTTTAATTACTCTTTAAATCTAAAAAACTAAGACACAAAACATGTCTTCTTAATCCTTTAAATAAATTTTTTTAATAGATCTAATTTATAAAAAATAAATAGAACAATTTACTTTAATTATGAGTGAAGTATGTGAGAAGTTAAATATTATAGCTATTTTAAACTACCAATGGGTGTAGAACTACCAATTGGGCCAGCCTAATCAGGCATATGATAGAATCGAGCCAGTTCAGGCTGACTTGAATTTAAATCGAACTAGTATATTGCTATTCCTGCCTAACTAATCGGGTCATCGGACCAGCCCATTCCTAACTATAATTATCAATAATTTTTATTTAAATATAATTATAAAATTTTTTTAAACTAAAAAAATTAAAATAGTAAACAAAATATGAGAAATATATATATACACACAGTTGGTCCCTTTTTTATATATATATTGAATTATAACTTTTTAATTTTATTTATTTAACAATAAAATTTATGTTAAAAGGATACTTTAAAAAAATTTGTTGTTAAAATTTCTTCTCCTATTAAATTGTAACAATTAAGGAACAAAAAGAATGAAAAAAAAGGAGAAAATCAATATTTGTGAAATAAGGAACTGACGACTTTGTTTTGTGTTGTATAAACTATATTTTGTACTTTCACTTCCATTATTTTGACTGGATTTTTTGTTCTCCATTCAAACTGTGGTTCATTCCCCCTTACAATTATTATTCAATGGTTAATTCATCCACTTGAGTTGAAAGCAACAGGAACTAAGTTGTTCACTGTTGCTTAGGCTTTTTCAGTATGTTTGCCCATAAAGTTCTTGCGAAAAAGTATAGAGAAAAAAAGCAGAACCTCCAGAAGAGCAAAATGAATTAATGTCAATCAATTGGGTGGATCACAAATCTTTTATTACAGAAAAAAATACTTCTGAATATATTGCATTCATACTCTTTCAATCCTAATTTTTTTTAAAATTTTTTTTGATTAGCCTAACCCAATTGGGCCATTGGCCACATTAGGCTGGGCCAAAATTGCCCAATATTTTTGGGCAAGTATTTTGATAGCTTAGCTCTATTATTTTTCATTGGTTTTGCAACCTCTAAATGGGTGGCTTAAGATCCTAGCTTCTAGGCCAAGCCCATGAGATCCTAGGTACAAAGAATAAGACATTGTACAAGTAGATACCTTCTTATATACATTTAAAGAATCACATTCTAAATTACGCAAATGGCTTACATATCCCACTCGAAACCATGGAGATTCATTAATTGGAAAAGTCCCGAGAGCTTTGAATGTGTGGTTGAGAATGCATGAAAATGCTACGTTCAAATTGATCCATGGAGAGCTTTAGAGTTGGGACTTGGAGAAGGGTTGCATATTGGGTACTTGAACAATGTCTAGGATTGCCCTGGATAGACTTGATGTTAATAGGCTTAGGCCTTATTTGTTATAATAAGCCTGGATCGTACTCTTTTAATTGGACATAGATATTAAGCTTAATAGTGTGGGCCAGGTATATCTATGGATATAACTGGCCCATGAACACCTTAGATCACATCATGATATATTGGATACCATAGTATGAGATATCATGATATCTAAGACTCAATGTTTGATATAGCAACTGGTGGTATCCAACATACCCAAGGATGTAAGATACTCATATTTGGTTGTACACAACGGTCATGCTGTTAAATATAACCTTCTTAAACGCCAAGTACATATTTAAGAGACTCAGACCTTCTTTGTCCTTCTTGTGACTAGGTTGGAGAGAGTATCATTCACTTATTTTTTATCTGCCATCAAGCTCTTTTAATTTGGAACATATCGCACCTCGAGTTTCGTCTAACTAATTTACCTTATGATTCCTTTTTTCACTGGTAGTGTGGCCTCTTTATGTCTCTTTCATAGCACTCTTAGGTAGATGGCATTTTAGAATAGACAACCTTCATCTTGTGGCATACCTGGAAAGCTTGCGTGATAATGGAATTATTAGACGATGATCATATGGTTGCTGGCATAAGTAATGAATTCCCGAAGCCCATATTTCCTATAAAACCATTGATTACTTCAAAAAATGTGGTAATTCAATAGCCTGAAACATTTTGATATGCTGATAAAAATGTTGTGATGAGAATTTCCACGATGATATGCCTTAACAAGTAAGGAAGCCCTATCCATGTTGGCATTATCCATGCTGGCAACAACAAACGGGAAGTCAATGCAGTAGAAGGAACTAATGGGAAGTGAACCACTTGGCAGCTTGAATGAACCCAAGAGACAGGATCAGCAACACACCTGGCACGTGGCTCAATGCCATAATGTTTGCAAAAGTCAACCCTTGTAGCTGTTAGCTTTTGTTTGCTCTGGCTTTATATATTTATTTGTAGCTGAGTAGCAAGGTAGGAAATGAGATGTATTTGGTTTAACCTCTAGCTAGAAGTGGAGAGCCTTTGTAACCATTATCTTGTAATTTCAATCTTCATCTTCTCCAAGTTTGGTGTCAACAATCTTGTATCAGAGCCATGAGGTCTAACAAGGAAAGGATTAACAGGTTAGAGTTCTAGATATAGGAGATTTGTGAGGGTCTTCAACGATCTAACAGTAAATCAGAGGAAACCAAAGCCCGGTAAAGAGGATCGAAGACAAGCTAAAGGAAGTCCTGGAGTCCTTGGTTTCCAGGCATCATGGGAGAAATCACCTTAACAGAATAGCGAGAGAATCTCATCATTCTGAGGGGTGTTTCATAAGGACAAAGGAGCCAACCACTACCATCATTCAAGGTTCATTAAGATAGATTTCCTAACATTATTGAGGATAAGCTGATGGAGTGGCTTAGAAGGGTTGTGTAGTACTTTGAATTCCAGGAGACCAGCGAGGCACAAAAGTAACACTAATATTATTCCACCTAGAAGGAGAAGCAAACCAGTGATGGCAATAGCTGAAGCGAGTACAATGAGATGAAGGGATAGAGATTACATAGGAGCTTTTTGAGAGAGAATTCTTGATTTAGTTTGGACCAACTAAATATAAGGCTTCGACGAGGCCTTATCCTGAGTAAAATAAATAGGAATACCTCGGACGGGACTACCAGCGCGAGTTTGAATGCCTGGCAAATAGAGTAACAGAATGGCCCCAAGTAACCTTAGTAGGGACCTTCCTCGGAGGGTTACGCGATGATATTGCCGATGAAGTAAGTATGACTAAACCAAAAACTCTGCATGAAGCTATAGGAGTGGCCCAAATGAAGGATGATCATATATTTATGAGACGAAGACAATAAAAAACAGAGGTGGCACGAGCAACAACTAACCCACGCTCAGCAACCACATCACCGTCAACCACACCCAGTGCTGCTTTGAAACAAACCACTGGGTCACCGTTCAAGCGTATCTCATGGGAAGAAATACGACGTTGAAGAGAGAAAGACTTATATTTCAACTATGATGAACACTTTATGCCAGGTCATAAATGCAAGACCCCACAGTTGTTCTTGGTCGAGAATGGAGAAATAGATGAAAATGAAGAAATCCATGTTGAAGAAAATGATGACCAGGAAGAAACACGAGAGGATAAATAGGCAGAGATCACTATCCATGCCTTTAAAGGATGGAAAGGGCTTCGCACTATGAAGATTCAGCTTTCATTTGGAAATAGCCAATCACAATATTAGTAAACAGCAGGGTCAAGTCAAAATTTTGTGAATCATTGTTTTGCTCAACAACTCCAACTACCGGTGACGGCGACTTAACACTTCAGTGTTTAGATAGCTAATGTGGGACAACTTCTATGCCCAAAAAGACTTGAATCAGTACCAATAGAAATCCAAGGCTTCACATTCAAGGTGACACTATCCCTACCTCTTCAAGGGCTCGACGTCGTGTTAGGCAAGTAGTGGCTAGTCGAGCTCGGGCCAATTTTATGTGATTGGCGTAACTTGTCTATGGAGTTTGAATGGCAAAGAGAATGATAGGTATTGCAAGGACAGAAAGAACCACCATCGAAGGAGGTTACTATCATATTGATTGAGAATGAGATGTACAGTTGAGGTACTTTGTTTGCGATAGTTATGTAGGAAGCCAAACGTGACAACAATAATCATGTGAAGTTAACTGACGATGTGAACAAACTGATGCAAGAGTTTGCAACCATTTTCAAAGAACCATGTAACCTTCCCCCACCAAGGGATCTAAACCACCGAATTCCATTGAAGGAAGAAACATTAGTAGTGAATGTCTGGCCATACTGGTACATGCACTTTCAAAAAAGTGGAATTGAAAGACAAGTGAATGAGATTATAAGAAATGGATTGATTAGGGCAAGTCGAAGCCCCTTTTTATTCCCGGTCCTCTTGGTAAAGAAGAGGGATGGTTCATATAGGTTTTACATAGACTATAGAGCGTTGAATGAAGCCATTACTAAGGATCAATTCCCTATTCTGACGATTAAAGACGTGATCAACAAGCTTTATAGGGCAAAATATTTCACAAAATTGGACTTGAGAGTAGGGTACCACCAAGTCCGAGTTCATGCTGAGGACATCCACAAAATGGAGTTCATAACACACCATGGCCACTTTGAATATTTGGTTATACCCTTCGGGCTGTGTAACGTTGTCGACTTTCCAAGTCACAATGAACGCCATTTTCAAACCAATACTGAGGAAATTCATGCTTGTGTTTTTTGATGATATATTGATTTCTGGTTAGTTGTGGGAGATGTATATGGACCATGTTTAGGTGGTATTTCATATTTTAAGAGATCAATAATTCTTCCTGAAACCTTCTAAATGTGCAATTAGGCAAGAAGTAGAATTCATTGGGCACCTCATCTCAAGTAAAGAAGTACATGTGGACAATACCAAGATAGATGCCATTAAGAAGTGGCCATGACCCACCATAGTGATCGAGCTATGTGGGTTCTTAGGACTGACTAGTTACTACGGTATGTTCATGTAAGGCTATGAGTTTATTACCTCACCCTTGACTCGACTCCTAAAAAAGGGGCAATTCCAGTGGAATGACAAAGCAGAAGAAGCATTCAAGAAGCTGAAAACAACAATGATGACGACCTAAATATTGGCCATGCCAAACTTTGAAAAACTCTTCATGGTCGAGATAGATGCATTTGATGTAGGAATTAGAGCCATAATGTCGCAACAATTGCGACTATTTGCATTCAAAAGCAAAGCCTTAGGACCAACAAAGAAAGCTTAGCCAATATACTCCAAAGAAATGCTAGCTAGCCAGAAATAGAAAATTCAACAGTTGATTCACTCTCCAGAGAAATTTGCTTACCAATTTCTACTGTATGAGATCAATAAATGATAGAGCGTTTGAACATAGAGAGGGATGGCACCATTGAATACACCTGGAAAGATGACTTTCTATGATCCAAAGGGCGAGTGGTGATTCCCCTGAAATTAAAATGGAAATCGAGATTGCTCTAGAATTCCATGACTCTAAAACAAAGGGCTATTCAAGAGTATTTAGAACATGGAAACAACTCGCTTAAGCATTTTATTGGCATCAACAAAAGAGGAACATCCAAATTACGTGGCAACTTATGATGTTTGACAACACAATAAAGTTAATGCCATGTCGTCGGCGAGACTTCTTCAACCTCTACTAGTACCATTGCAAGTATGGGAAGACATTTCCACGAACTTCATAGTGGGCTTGCTGACAACTGCCGAGGCTATCAAATTAAACCTCTAAGTAACCGATTCACCAAATAACTGTAGTATAAAAGGTACACCGGGTCGAATCCTTAGATCACTTTGATTAGGTAATCAAATCAGAGTAATGACAGCAGGGGGTTTTATAACAGACAGTAAAGTGATAGCAATGGAAATAACAAATAGAAATTGGAAACAACCTGTCATAACGTGACGGTTGGTAAAAAGCCATCATTTTATGACTTTGGGGCGTAAGGGAAAACGCAGAGAAAATTTGGAGTCATCACCAATTAATTAGAAGGATAATTGGGATCCTAAAAAAGAAAGAAAAACCGGCTCTTGGAACCAGAGGAAGGGTTCGGGAGTCTAATTACGTGTGGGGAAGGTGTTAGGCACCCCACAACGTCCATCCCTAAGGATGGTTACCCTAAATTGTTTGTACTTAAAAAAATTTAATGTATTTTAATTATCCTATTTATTAATAAAATAATATTGGACAAAGATGAAAAAATAAATAACTAAACCTGCCTTACCAAGTAAGTGCCTACGTACCCCGAAAGGGATCAAGGTCAACGTAGCTCGAAATAGTTTGATTAAAATAAAAATGATGTTAAGACATTTAGGGGAAATCAAATTTCCACTTAAAGTCCGGGCAGTGAACCACAACTTTGAAGAGAACATGCCTCTACTAAATGCCCGTGAAAATTAAAACTTTGGGAAAATGAGATTCCATTGAAAGTCTATGAAAAATTGAACTTCGGAGAAGATAAACTTCTACTGAAAGTCCTTTGTTAGATTGAAATTTATAAAAGTCATGGGGCAAAGACGAGATTAATAAAAGAAATGGGGCTAAAATACAATGTTTTGAAAAGTAAAGGGCCAAAGTGCAATTATAAAAAATGGTGGGGGCCAAAACATAATTCCTGAGAATATAAGGGTCAAAATACAATTACTGAAAAATTAAGGGTCAAAGTGAAATTATTGAAAGTATTTTAGTTAAAATCCCATCATTTACAAGAAGATTGAATTTGTTTAAGTTCCATTTTGAAAATATTTGATTCGGCCATTAGAGCCATTTTAGAAGTAATTGGGCCTGAACTCTTTTTTTTTTTTTTTTCTAAAAATACTACCCTTGGGCCTTTGGAACCCTTGAAATTAATTTGAATGGGTCTTTAAAACCCATTTTTACCATTGTAATTTACAAAAGAAGAGTTTGGGTCTTGGACCTTCTTTTAGATAATTGAGCGAAGCCCTGTGGAAGTTAATTATAAACAACAAAGAATCGAAACCACTTACTGTGCTACATGAAATGAATGGAAGAGAGGTTTTGATACAAATAAAATAACAAGAATAATGATCACACAACCAAATTTCCACAGCCTCATCTGGAGAACTCATATGCATACATATAAGCACACAAGTAAAAGATATCCACTTACAGTTAATGAAAATTCTTAAACGAAACTAATGGTAATGTATTTTAACTAAACTGGTAGTACCATATTCAGTAAAGGAAACTAGCAGTAACATGATTAAAGTAACACAATTATATTAAACCACCAGTGACATGTTCAACTGAAATAATTCGATCAAGTTAGCAAAGCAATCAACATACTTGACTAAAAAAAAAAAAAACTTTTCATGCCTAATTGGAAACTAAATTACCCCTTAAATATGATATCAATAATTTGAATGAATAACTTAAGAAGAAGTAAAATCCAAAATAAACTCACATATCACCCAATTCAATTAAGTGATTATCTCAGTAAAACATGTATTCCAGTAGTACTCGCGAACATATAAATTTGCTTAGAAATAAAATATTTCATGTCTTCAAGTGTTACCTGTGATTAGTAACTACGAATTCAGATGTGCATGAAAAGAAACAGAGCATTCTATCTAATTGGAGTAACATAGACAGTAAGATGACAAGCCTTATACCAAACACCAGTAATGGCAAAGCAGCACGTTTATTCTAACATGAAATCCATTCAAGCATCCCTGTAACGTGATTCTCCCAAGAATCAAAACAGAATTCCCGATTTGATGGAGTACAACCCTTCAGATTCTTATAGTATTAATCCCATATGTACTAATCATCAAAAACCCTCAATAATCAGATGGTAAATTGCATTTTGTTACCTTTCCCTTCTGTTTTCAATCTCGGTCTAAATTGGTTAATTCTACTTCATGTCATTTTTCTGCTGTTTGCTCTGATTTCTCTTCAAATGGCCTTTGGTGATTTTTAGTGAATCCTCTTCGAAGTCCCCCTCTGTTTTGTTGATCTCCTTTCCTGATCTCCTCTACTCTTAGTTTCAGTTTTTGGAGCTCTCAGTTTCTGTTTTCTAATTCCAAACCTCCCATTTGATTCTACATCTCGTCTCTTTCCCCCAAACTTGCCCCTTCCTTTGCTCTTCGTTTCGTCGATTTCACCCTGCCATCCCCTTGGTCTCGCTGACTCGTGCCTCTTATAGCCACTCTCGCTGTTCTGTGTTGGAGATGCCGTGAAAGTTGGTCAAAATCAAAGGGTGGTTGGGTCGATTTGTGTGTGGGTTTCAGAGATGAACCCCGATGGTAGGTTGCGGGGATTAGTTTTGCAGCTTAGAATTAATTTTTAGAGAAAAACCGCGGGGAATGGATGATGTCCGAGGGATTCACGGGATTGTGTGGGGTAAGATAGTGAGCAGAGGAGATCGCATGCTGAAGATGCCGAAGGGACCTGGTAAGTTGCAGAGGACCAAACTTGAAAGGAAGGGATTGCAGAGAGATTAGGGAGAAGGGAAAGTACCGAGGTGCAGAGGGATAGTGTAGAGGTGGGATTTGTAGAGGGGAAAGTTGCGTATTGGGGTAATGCAGAAGGGTCAGAGGCGTTAGTGGGGTCTGGTCCAGGTTGTGGGTTGTGGGTTGTGGGTGCTGGACTGGGTATGGGATAATGGGTCGGATTTAAGTTGGCTAAATGGGCTGGATTAAGAAGAGAAGAAAGAAAGGGGAAATATTGGGCTGAAGTGTTGTTGAGGTAATGGTTAATGGGATGGAGTACATTTTTTATTTTTTTGCTTAATACTAATAAATATTAAATAATATAACTTAAATAAAATAAAAATAATGAAAATAAATAAATAAGCTTATAAAATAAAGTAACAAAAAAGGTGAAATAGTAGAACAAAAATATGTGTTTACAGTTGCCCCTCTTTACTTGCTTCTTAATAGGAAAATGAAAAATTGGCGATTTTTCAATTTTACCTATAAAGAACAAGTGAAGAAATAAAACATAAACTTTTGTCCAAGCACAAGATAAATAACAAAATCATAATTTAAAATTTAGTGAAAGGGTGAATCATCGTAATTTAATTCATCATTGATCACTAAAAAGCCATTCAATCAATAATCTAGTTTCTGATTCTTAGAATATATTAAGAAGCCTTAATATAATCGTTGGGTTCACCATTGAATAAGCATCCACGATTAGTTAATCAGGGTTAGACAAATCAAGCCTTCATTTAAACACCATCTTAACCTAAAAACCGAAACCCAATCAATCTAAACAACTCATTAATTAGTTTTGATGCCTTGTTTAGTCTCTGTAAATCTCTCTTGACATATGATAACTACGTAGCTACCATATTAATATCCCAATCAAATTAAGCACTTAATGAGAATCTCAAGGGAAAGGAGAAAACTAGATAAATGCTTGAACTGGAACTTATTAAACCAATATCTCAAAACCAACATCAAGACTGTCAATCCCTAGGATTGATCAAAGATTCTAGCCCTCCATGAACAAGAGGGATGAAATTACAGAGGAATGAAATGAAATCCTAGACAGAACAGATAAGAAAACCAGCCAGAGGCAATGGAACAGTGTTTCTAAAACCCTAACTATTAGCAACGTTTTATAATATCTGTATATATATAAAACCCTAAACCATTAATTACAAGTCTAACCCTAGGTCAAAGTGTCCTCCAGCTGTCTAACTAGGCCATCAGATGATTTCTAGGGCAATAGCATGAGCAAAACGTGGCAGTTTTGATAAGTGGTCTACAAAGGATGACTTCTAGTGGCAGCATTCCAGCTCTTACTTCCAGGCTAAATTTGACTCACTAAACATCTGAATCAGCCTTGAAGTTCTTCATCAAAGTTGTAGATAATTGTCTTAGATTTACTAAAGATAAAGTTTGTGATTATCATATGTCTAGAACTCAAGTTATGGCCAAAATATAGAAGCAAGGTAAAAATTCCAGTAATGCTAAAATTTATTATCATTAAACCCAATTGGAGCTCAAACTTATAAAATGTGGCCAAACCCAATAATTTAAGCACATGAGAGGATTAAAATACTAAATGTGAGGCTAAACTAATATATTGAAGTTGTGTTTATCACTTGCCAAGTTTCAATGGAAAGAATGGGATATTTGTCGTAGTGGTTCAATGGGATCTTTGTCGTAGGGGTTCACCTGACCAAGTATGCCCATTTCATTGGAGTGGTCTATCCCTTCATGGTCAAGAAGATTGCAGAGATATACATTGAACATGTGGCTAGGCTCTATGGCATTCTACGAAACATTGTTAGTTATCAAGGTGCTCTGTTCACGAGAAACTTTTGGCAAGAGTTCTTCAAGTTACAAGGGCCCAACTCAAGATGTCCATAGCTTCCAACCTCAAAACTGACAAGTAGACAGAGGTGGTGAACAAGAGCCTACAACGATATCTTAGGTGTCTTTGAAGCCAATTTTTGAAATAATGGTATAATTGGCTTCCCCAGGCACAGCTGTGGTATAACAGCACATTCCACAAGCTATCAGAATCACACTATTCTAAGCATTATATGAACGGCCACCTTTGGTGATCACTCACTACCTTCTGCATAGTGCTAGAGTACAAGAAGTCAATTAGGAATTATGTGACAGGGACAAGCTCTTAAAATAACTCAAACACAACTTGGAGAAAGCTCAAAACATAATGAATTAACAGGCTGACCACCATTGTCGTGACGACTTGTTCGAGGTCACCAATTGCGTTTACTTAAACCTACAACCATTTAGGCAATAGTCTATATTCAAAAGGCCAACTAAAAACTCGCTGGTAAATATTTTGGGCTATATCAAGTGATAGAGAGGATCGGGGTAGTTGCTTACAAATTATAATTACTAGAACAGTAAAAAATACACCATGTGTTTCACATCTCATGCCTCAAACATTGTATTGGTACTAGAGTAACTACCACCCATCTTAGAAGACAGCCATCTCAAGCTCAAATTTGTAGCAACCAAAGACTTTCGATGAGTGAAATACAGAGGAAAAATTAGAATAAGGTGAAAGACTTAGCTAAGGGTTCACTCTTTACCATTGGACAACAGCAAGTAATCGTAAAAAATCACTCATTATAATCATAAACTTGACAATATTCTCAACTTCCTATCCTAACTATTAACCGTATATAACAAGAAGCTCTGCTGCCCCTATCTTTCCTTAATTTGTCTTTAAACAAAAAAAATTCCCTATTTACTCCTTATTCAATGAATAACCTAGAAAGCACTCTCCAGATTTAATCCAATGAAAGCATTAAGATAAGAAAGATAGGTTAATCAAGGCAACAATCTCAACGTTTGGATTATTTAACCTATCTTATGCTCCACATCATAGTTCTGAAGGACTTAGCCATCCCCAGTCACTACAAAGTGCTACTTTATGAACAAAAGAATCAAAAGATTATGTATTCAAATCCTATTATAACATTAGATGATTACTTAGCTCATTTAGTAAGTTTTCCAAACAAAACTAAGCAATAATCATGAACAAATTAAGTGGAAGAACATAAACAATCATTCAAGAAGAGTTGAGCAGCATTATCTATAATCACAAAGTTATATCCAAAGCATTGTATTCATCCTCAACCAAGGGATTTAGCATTCTAACATCAGAAATTTATACAATACATAACTCAAATCCATAAAAACCATAAAAGATACAAAAGAAATGCATAAAAGGTAAAGAGAAAACTCTTTGAAGAACTCCACACAAATGAATCATTGCTGAATCTACTCCTTCTAGCCTTCCTCTTCTTCTCCTCCTCTCTTTGGTTTCTCTCTTCTTTTTCAAAAGTTAGAAATATGAAATGAAGTATGCAAATTGTGTTTTAAATGAATCAATGTGCGCGTGTGCTGCAGCCTTGGCGTTTGGGCACTACATCACCCAACCCTCAAATCAGAATTTGGGGATTTCAGCCATGGGCACAGTGACACCCACCTAATTGGTGGCACAAGTTGCAATGCTAGAGAACCAGCATTGCAGCACTTAGCCCTAACAAGAATTTCTTCAGCTTCTAAGTGCCTAAGCACTGTGTCCGAGTGCTAGGGCACTAAACTCTCGGGTTTGGAGCTATTTTTCTTCACTTTTTGCACCTTGATTTTTCTTTAAATTACTTTAAACCTTACTTAACTTGCATCACTTAACTCATAATTGATTTTCACCTCAAAAACACTTATAAAACATAAAACAAAGCTAAGAGCACAATAACTCAAGAACAAAACAAGTAAATGCAAGAGAATTCACTATGAAAACATAACAAATTATGCATCTATCTGCCTGTTAGTCGATGAGTACACTCATAATTTCTTGGAGCTATAGGTATTTGCTCAGCACTTAGTGGTGACGGAGCATCTCAAGATAGAGAGGTATACCTTGGGTTTGAGGCAAAATATATTTGTTGGGGTTCACACGACGGAGGGGATAACCCTTGAGCAGGACATCAATGATGCTCAAAGGGTGGAGACTTGGTTCCTGAAGGATACTCATGCAATTAGCATGAGTCGGAAGAGGGCAAGACTTGAGGGAGGTCAATTCATATTATTGCTAAAAATAATATTGATTTTAATAAAATAAATGGAGTTGCTATGTTAAAAGTTTAATTTAAGGAAAATCTAAGAAAAAATCTTTAGATTATTTAAAACAAAGATAAAGGTCTTTGAAGAAGAAAATTTAGTTCGGGAGTCAATTACTTGTGAGAAACATGTTAGACACCCCTAAAATTACATTTTACTTTTTAATGATATCTCACAAATTCACATAATATAAATGCAACTTTCATATTAAAGTGTGAATTGTTCAAAGTAAAACTCTTGAGTATATTACACTTATTTAAATCTTGTGGGATATTGTAAAAAAAGTGAAAATAATTTATCTATATGGATGGCACATTGGAAGGTCAATGAAAAGCAACCAAGAAATGCCTATATGGAAGCCATGTTGGAAGTCAATAGAAAGTCACAAAAGAAACTACATTGAAGAAATTGTCACACATGGGTCAAGATGAAACTCCATCAGAAGCAAAAGAAAAAAGAGAATGAAGGCCAAAGTGAAAGTCACGTAAAGCAAGAAAGAGGAAATGCATTTAATTAACAAAGAGACAATATAAGAAAGAGTCAATTCCTTTAATGAGAATATGACAAACATCAAATAAAAGTGAAAACCTTTTACGGAGAGAAGAGCATTAAATGTAAAGGTGACAAAACTTGAAGAAGTCTCCCACGTTTTTCTACGTCCACTCATTCACTACCATGTCACCATTACTTGAAGCGAACAAAAGAAATTCAAACTAAGAGAAAATTGGTATTTTGAAACTCGTATTCCTCTCATTCACTGTGCTTCATCTTTAAACATTAAGAGTGAAAAGCTCAAATCAATCAGTTCTTTGTTTCTTTGATTTTCTTATACTATTCTAAGAGTCATTCTTCTAAAAAATCAGAGTGTGCTTATTTGGATGTTTTTGCTCTTTTAGAAAGTATCACTCATTTTATTTTTCTGAGTTTTATTTGTGGTGTAGAGTGAAACCACTATTATCGTTGTTGTTGAGTATTTAGAAAACCAACTTGCTTGTGATAGGCAAGGAAAACCACATGTTGCTAGTGATAAGGAAAAAGTAGGTTGTAATATATTTTGATATTAGTGAAAAAATCCATTGAGAGTCAAGGAAACTAGATTTAAAGAATATTAGTTTGAGAACTATATTTTCAAAACTTCTATCTTTCATCTTTCTTAACTCATATCTAAAGAATATTAGTTTGATATTGAATAACAAAAATTTTCAAAAGATCAGTTCACCCTCATCTTTGGTATTTTCCAAAGTTTCGTGTACAAAAGCATACTACACTTTTTTACACTCTTCGAATTTTTAATTTTTTAAACTTTTTTTTAAATTAATTGGGTGAACAAATTTTCTATATCATTGGAAATTTAATTTATTTGGAGAAACAAAATGAATCTTTTTATTTTTAAAGTAAAATTTCATTTGAAAATGAGATAGAATCTCTTCTTGAAGTATGAAGAAATAAGAGGTTTTGTTTTGTAGTTTTGGGAAAATTAAATTCAAATTTTTTTATTTTTAAATTTTTTTAAAGGTTAACTTTAAGAAAATAATACTTTTGTTTTGTTTATTGTTGTATTCTTTTTTGTTCATTTGTTTTAATTTAACTGAAAAGCGGGTTCTATCCCTCCTTAGAAATTTGAGAAAACAAAGTTTTTTCTTTTTGTTTTTGAAACATTATAACTCTTTTGTAGTGTTTTGAGAACCGGTCTCCTGACCGATCTGGTCAACCCCTAAAAGTTGGAGGTGCAAAAAACTGATCATAAATCAGTGAATTGGTTTTGACTTAGTAAAAATCGAGTAAGTCAGCAATTCTCCCAGTTCCACTAGGAAAGCACCATGGCCGGCAGCACACAGAAAAGCGCCATGAGGAAGGAAATGTTGAGAGAGCAAGGAAGAAAGGCAGCACACAAAAAAGCGCCATGAGGAAGGAAATGTTGAGAGAACAAGGAAGAAAATGACCGGTTCAAGTCAAAGATATTGCTCAGAGCCTTGTGAGGTAGAGATTTAGTGAGGGTCGTGAGACCAACAGTTGCTCTCTTAACGTTCTTGTAGGTCACAGCCATTCTAGTGAAGATTATCGACTTTGGAGAATCATCTGGTGGAGTAGCTCTCGGCACGTTTTATGAAGCTCAGCCACCATGCTTACTCTTCCTCCTCTTCTTCATTGTTCTTCCTGACTTCTTCAAAGAGTTTCTGCATCACAGGCACAAAGCTAGTAAGTAATGACAAATGAGTGACTTTGAAAGTTGAACAATTTAGAAAATTACAAAAATAAAACCATTCGTTTTCACTTTTCAACCATTACTCAAGTTGCCTTACGGAGAAATGCGAATCAATGCTTGTGACAATAGAAAAAGAAGGAAATGAGCAAGTTTTTAAATGAATAAAATATTATTTTAATTATTTTTAATATAAATAAATATAATATGAATTTTCTTTATTATTATAAATTTATTTTGTATGTTTAAATTATTTAATTATATTTTATATACATTAATATGTATTGTTTAATTATTTTTATAGTATATCATTGATATATAGTATTTCTTTATTCTTGAATTGAAATTCTTCGCTCTTGATTTCTTAGGATTAAATAATGGAGAGGCAAAAATTAAACTTTTCTTTTACAAAAATTATAAAATTGATGACAAGGAATTAAAACTAGAAATTTTTTGGATTTTCAATATTTAAAAGGAAATTGAAGGAAAATTCTATATTAATTTTTGATTGACTCTTTTTAAAATAAGTAAAATGAGATTTTGGCACTTGAAATTATTTAAACACAGGCCGTTGGAGCACAAAAGGTTATTAGTGTGCCTAGCCGGTACATGTGCCCAAGGATACCTTAGAGCTAAAAACTATCAAATAAAATAAATAAGAAAACATGCAGCTATGATTGTGTGCAGTTGTCTGCAAAAATATATACAAAAATCAAACAAATTAAGTCTCCCAGAAGAGTAAGAAATCACCCAAAGTATCTTCTCGGATTCACGCCTCCTCAGACAGGTTCCTCAGGAATTCTCCCAATATTTGCATCGTATAATCAAGAGAAAAAAAAAAGAGAAACAAGTTAATATCAAGGGAAATAGGAAAGGAAGAAACTAATTTTCAAAATGAATTTATTTCTCAGATTTCAACATTAAGGCTCAGCTCACATAAAAAGAACATAACCATTTAACAATACTGAGCGCAACCACCACAAAACATTTAACTTATTATTCTCTTTGACTTTTTTTCGTATGCTGTTTTAAAACTAACTCAATCAAAGCCATCCGCTGCAAGAAAAATTAAATCAGGATTAAACAGGCAAATTATACTTGAACATACTCGTGAATTGAGCAATCAAATCAGCCCAAAAGACAACAGTCAATCAATAGACGGTTTAAGCTTAAGCCACAGATAAATACAGGAAACCCCCATCCCCCCCGATCATAACATTAGCCAGAGAACCAGAAACTTAGAATTACCCGCACAACACTGAACACCGAACACCAAAATACACTATATCAGAGGTTCAGCATTCGGAGAAAAATCACAAAACCTGTGTTCAGAACTAAACAACGAACACCAGTAAAAAAAAACTCCCAAACACAAATTAGAAAGACAAAACAGGAGTAAATACTTTGGGCTGGGAGTGTATAGTATTTCAAAAAAGCTTATTCACATTATTTGGAAGAGTGTTTCTTTAAGAACTTATATATTAACTTGTGTGTTTAGACCTATAAAGAGTAAAATAGAAGATGAATTCATGCGCATGAAAATGAACCTTGGTGTCCAATTCCAATACAAACTGATCCGTTAACCCCTCATGCGCGTGATAAAATTGAACAGCCCATTATTTAATTTTTTTGTATCTGAAAATTTTAATTTATAACTCAGATTAGCAAAAAATTTCATAATTATTTTTAAGATAATTTTATTATCCTTAATCTCTATTATCTCCATGATTTTCTGACGGTTAATTATCTTTTTAATATATTTTCGGTTGGTTATCAAAAGGGATCTATCTTTTTACTAGTTTCTGACTTGCCTGAGTTACATATATTTGTAGTTTTGTTCTTGCTATTTTGGTGTCTAGTCTTACATAAACCAGAGGAGTTTGTTTAATCTTAGAAAACTTTTATTATTATTATGAAATAACTCTTAAGAATAGCGTGCATACACATGACTTAGACTACATTTTATAATCATTTTTACAACACTTTGTGATGCCCAAAATGCACAAACAGAAATAAAATGGGGAACACCATCAGAGAAATCTCCAAAACCATACCAAGGGCCTGTAAAATATAAACCTGGAGACAGGTTCGATTCAGAACAAATATTAAAATCAAAGTCAAAGCTCAGATTAAAATTAATCCCCTAAATCAAACAACAAATAACCAAATGAGAGTAGAAAAACTGAAAGCAACCCAACCTCCCAACGGAGCCCAGAAAACTCATCAAAATATGCATAAGTGAGTAACTGAAAATGCCCAGGGATTTAGGGAAACAAAGATAACCAGAGAAACCAGGATCATGAGGACAACTAGATTAGAACAAAAGTAAATCTAAAATCACCAAACCAAAAAAATGAGAGCATGAAGAGAAACACAAGATTCAGAACATTAATCTTAGTCAAAGGCTTTAATCAGAATATTCCTAAAATCAACATGAATGGCCAGAGAAAATAGTTTACTAGACACGACCACAAAATGGCAACGAAACAGATATATATTCGCACAAATCGGAGGAGCCAAACTCCATAATCATGCTTTAACCAAGGAATCTGAACTCCAAACCACAAATGGAACAATTCAAAACCTCTTAAACACCAAGAACACAGGGATCCTTCGAAAGAAATCTAGATTCACAGGGAACCATCATATCCATCGATGTAGTCACAGCACTAACCATTCAGAGAAGAAAGAAAAAAATGAAAGAAAAAAGCATGTGGAAGATCAGAGAAATAGAAAATTGGTGAATGAGAAGAAACAATTGGATCAGAGTGAACGGCGGCAAGCTTGGGATCCTCGGGATTGACGGCGAGGGGGAATCTTCAATGGATTCCTGGCCGGCGGTGCAGGTCTTCGACGGCGGCACTAGATGGTTCGCTGACGCCAGCTTCAGCTGGAGAAGGTAGGGAAACCGCGAGGGAAGGAGAGAAGAGGATGGGAAAATATGGGTCCCTGTGAGTGGGTATTTTCCTTTAGTGATCTTCTCTGAATACTCTCTTGAACAGGGAAGACGGCAGAGAAGGAGGGGACTGGACTTTCTTTCGCGACTTCAAGGGTGAGTACTGAGTTTCAGAAGAAGGGGAAGAGAAACAACGCGAGGGAGAGTGGATTTTTTTTTTGTTTGGAATACTCTCTCTGAACCTCATGAGAAAACGGTCTTTCTCCCCTTTGAAAATGGGTCTTGTCACGAGTATAATTTTAATATTTTTTTATTACAATTTATGTTACGTAATATGTTCTATTAAAAATTTTTATATAATATAAATTTAATAAAAGGAATATTATATTTTCAAAAATACTAAATATTATTTCCTTATCCACATATTTTATGAAATAAAAAAAATGAAGAAAACAAAAATGGGTATATCTTCATTTTTGTTTTTTTTTTCAAGATGGGATAAAGATAAGAATAAGGAGGAAACCAGTCATTCTCGGATCTAGATCCCATGAAATCAAGGGGTGTCTTCATGGGATCCGGTCAAATCTTGGCCGTCCAACTCGAGCAGGGATTCATTTAGTTTTTTTTTTTTTAAAAAATTTTAACTAAATCTTGACCGTCGAATCAGTTTTGGACGGTCAAGATTTCGCAATTGGAAACTGTGCAATCAGGATTCCGACTGCACGGTATCCAAATTCATCATTCTCGAATGGGGATCCCATCTAGTTAAGGCTTGATTGGATGGGATCCAGTCAAGTGCATCGTGGCCATTCCTTTTAAAGGACAGCCACGATTCTGACATGTGTCCCATGTATTTAAAAAAAATTTCTTTACTTTTCACTTATTTTTCCTCATGTTCCCATCATATCCCTTTCCTGTTTCTAGCCTCTATCTCTGACCGCCACCATTATAGACTGCCGAGGCGAGCCCACGCCACTGCCAACAACGCCGGCAACTGGCAATGGTCTTCAGCTGCATCTCCCCTTTCCTCCATTTCCCATTCCTCATTGTCCGACTGTGTCAAACTTGGTTGTAGCTCGTCGCCTTCATTCCCTTATTACCACAACTGGAAGTTTGATTACGGGGCTAATCTGAGGCCAAAGGTTTGTTGTTTAATAGCCTCGATTGTGCTAATTGCTCCATCAACTGTTGCAGCTCTTACTGGCATATACTACTAAGATCATTCTTCTTCCCTTTTTAATCCTGGGTTTCTTGGAATTTCCTAGTAAACAAACAAGTTGATGATGATTGGAGGTATTTAAATTGGGGGTTATTTCAGGTTTAGTGAAACAGCGGGGTGAGCTAACTGCTGCTTTATTAATTACAAGATATGAAGTGAACATAGGGAGTTGGAAGACTATACGACTTCAATGGCTGCCTTCCATTTCATCATCAACCACAAGGAGGGATGCAGGTGTTGTTAAAGTATTTGATGGAGGAGCTATTTCCCTTTCTCTCAATTGGTCCATGCAAAAGGTACGTGAACTTATATGACTGGCCCTCAATTCTTTTCTTTTTCACTAAAATAGGGAAAATTGAAAATTTTATTTAGTCAAATCTTCACCACTTAATTTCTTGGGTGAAGATATGTCTTACATGTTCTGAATTTCATTTAATTTAGCTAGTACTAGTGGATAAGGTCGCCAACTGTGTGCTTTTGTTAAATGATTATAAGCCCATTATGGTAGATGTCACTTCCAAATGTGCTTCATAATAACTATTGGATAATTAGATTAGATATGCTTGTAGGTAGGTGCTGGATCTCTTATTACTCTTTAAATAGTTTTGTACTTCACCTCTGGAAGGATTTTCCAAGAAATACCACCATTATTGAATGAAAAAATTTATAATATAGAGGTTTTAACCTAAAGTTTAAATTTCTTTCAAGTAGCCATATAAGAGAGATTTATTTGTACATGGTGCACCACACATTTGTGCTTTGGGTCAGTGGAAATAGGTAACTACTTTGGTAAATACTGTATAGTGGGGCACAAGTTTGAAAATGTCAAACCAATCATTGTTCTTGGTCTAGTTTTTAACTCTAATGTACCTAAGATTTTTTTGATATGAGATAAGTTCTGAGAGGGTTGGAAGAATTTTCAAAAGAACAACTGTGGTTAAATACCAGATGCCTATGCCAAAAAAAAAAAAAAGAAGAAAATAAACTGGTGATAATAGTTCAGAATGACTTGTTTGATGGTTTTACCATACATAGACATTGTTAATTTCATGTTTGCTCAAAGGATTAATAGATCAAAGAAAGTGTAATTAGTTCTAATCCTTTATTTAGTATAACATGCTATTTGAAACTCATTTGATGAATATCACTATGGTATTAATTTCGCAAATTATGATTTTAAGTACTCAATAGTTGATTCACTGAGAAGCTGAAAGTAAGAAAGCTAGGTTAAAGGTTGTAATTAATTTTCAAAGATTTGTGTTTGATGGGTTGTGTGTAAATTAAGTTAATGTGGAATTGAAATTGGTTATTATTTTTTCCATTGATGAGAAATATGAAGATTTTCTAAATATCCAATTGAGCTACTATGATCATTTTTCTAAATAACATGCTATTTCCATCAACCTTGAGTATTATAGGATGGTGATTATTATGTTTGTAACAAATTAAAAAGCTTATAAGGAGTCAAATTGATCTAAATTTTTGCCAATAAGATGGATAACAATCATCCCTTTGTGTAAATATATGGCTTTACAAAGCTTACATAATGCTTCCGGGCATGAAAAAATCAACAGCAAGACATAGTTTTCCTATGGTAGTGCGAATGGCATACATGATCTCATCTCATATTGTTTTAACACACACATACAAAATCATCTTTAAAGCCTTCAGGTACACCTTTTAGGCTTAAACACAGGGAAATCAACCCCATATACCATAACTGGTCATGACACTGCATTACATCAGATTTTGGAATTACTCATGCATAAAATAAAGTGAGAAAAAAAGTATGATGTTCAACTGCCTCATAACTAAAAGCGACCATAAATGCAGCCAGTGCATTATATATGCCATGATAAATGTAAAGTGGAATTTCATACTAATCAAGTGGAATTTCATGCTAATCAAGTGGAATTTCATACTAATCCACTACTCTCTAATAAATAAGAACCTTGCTATATCCGATGACATAATGAACCTGCTTAGTTCATGTAAAGTTCAGGGAAAGGCAAATACAAAATTCAAAGGAAAATGTTAAGATGCATTGTAATGTAATTGAACATGACTGACAAATATTGGCAGCATGTTTATAATCAGAATTCTAAAGTCAAACAAGGGAATATACATAATGCTCGAAATGATTTTATTTCATTGTAATCATCTACACTTTGTTAAGGTCTGTTATGCATTACTGTTATAGGTGTTGTGACTCACTTGCTATATGTATAGAGTCTTCACTGCCTAGGGAACTGCTTTACTACTGGGAACTGCATCTAATACTGGGAACTACTTTACTTGTAGGGTGTTAAGGACAATGGGACCTTGCAGAATCACATTATAGTAAATGACAATCCATTGGGGCCTTACATCTAATACTAAAAACTGCTTTACTTGCAGGGTGTCAAGGATAGTGAGACCTTACAGAATCATATTGCAATCAATGACACTCCACTGGGACCTTGTATATAATACTGGGAACTGCTTTACTTACAGTTGAATGTGTAGATACTGAATGTGTAGGACAAATTTCTTTAGCAACTGAATGTATAGATTTTTTATGTATAAATTCAATAACTCACTGTGATATTAAAATAGATATTGAATGTATTGGACTAATTTCTTTGGAAGCTACAATTCAAGAAATATGAATATGTAGCTAGTCAATGTATTATGTTTAGTACAGGTGACTATAATTAATGTCCACAATCCTCAATTTGCTTACTTGAATCTTGGGAGGTTAATAAAGGATGCATAGGATCATGAGCTCACTTTGCAAATAATCCTGTACATCCACATTATTATGATGTTCCTAAGTAATAATGCAGTAAATTGATATACATTCAAAAAAAGCATTCATGATAAACTGTAGCATGTAACATTCTCAAAAGCTTTAAATACATCAAAGTTCCAATTAAAAATAAACACTTTGATACTGCAACCTCTACCATCAAATGGCCTAGACAAGCATAATGTTAGAAAGTATGATGTCTCTATGCCAGACTGCAACTTCCCAACCTTCATCTAGAAGTCCATGAACCACTTTCCTATTATGCACAATATTAAACAAACAATAAAAATTAGTTTATGTACTTATAGTAATTCATTAATTTATAATTACTAGATAAAAGTTAACCTTATACTTATATTTGATGGATACTAGAATTTGATTTATCACTTATAGGGCAAGATGCTTGACTAAAATTAGTGTTTAATGCCTGCACAATATATTTATTACAAAGGAAGCTTGTTTAAGTATTTTTCACATAAAAAAAACAGCTTCACACATGAACATTATATCTTAAACAATGTACCATAGGAATTTCATTCAATCTTTGAAATAATAAAGGGTGAAAAGTATTACCAAAAAGATCCTACATAAGAAGAATTAACAATAATGATAATTAGCTGTATACCATTATACTTGAGAAGAAAAGCAATATTATAAGCAAATAGAAGATATGTTGTACCTCACTAGAATGAAATTGCTCTTGAGAACTTGAAATGTCATGTATGACAGAAGAAGCATTTTCCTATGCAAATAGAAAAAAATACAAATTAGTATGTTATAAAATTCAAACACAAAAAACTATATATTAAGAACTAAAGTACCTTTAATTGATTGTTTTGTGAAACAATAGTGTCTTGACACTTGTTTTTCCTTTTACATTGCTTCTTAACCCAAATTTCTGGACGCCTTCTGATTTTTTTATCTTCTTTTTTCTTCAAGCCTTTGATATTAGTCAAATGATTATTTTTGTCAGTCATACAATCAGTTACATCTTTTCCATCCCTACAATCACCATGTCTTATGCAAATATCTTCAACTTGCTTACTCAACTCAATCATAGCTTGATCCATAAATAGGTATGCTTCCTCATAATCAGATGCCCAAGATGCTAACCTCACTAAATTGGGACAAAATTGCCTATATCGTTATGTGATATTGAGTTAACGATCTTCATGAGCAACATTCCCTTTTGTACAATGCACAAGTCCATTTCTTGCATCTTTGGTCCATCTTTTCAAACAATACTGGGAAGGAATTGATTTGATATCTTTTATATCATAGACTTTCAATGCATGGCAACATATAATGCCAAAACTCTCAAATTTCCTACAGCTACAAGATATTGTGTTATCAATAGAATTAAATAACACATTGAACTCCAAATTGCTATTAAACATGATAACCATAAACTCATGAATCGGTTCACTTTCATTTCTATAATTTATAGAGGCTACAGAGTATAAATCAAACTCTTCCTAAAAAATATAAAAAATCTTAGGAGTATATATCCGAGCAACTTGCTGAAGCAAATGTGAATTTTGTATCTTCAATCTTGGCAACTTTTGCATAGATTCAAATTCAGCTTGCAATTCATTATATCTTTTATCATTAACTACCTTATCAAAGTGCTTGAAAAATTGAATTATATCCAAATCTAGTGTCATGCAACTTTTCAAATAAGAGTTTACGCTTTCACTAAGCTGTATACTCCGCATGCCTATTGAGAAAGCATTTTTCATATAGCATTTTGCCCATTTTCTTTTTTAATTTTTACAGATTACTCAGCCAGTTGTTTTCTTGAAGTTTGTAATCACTTAATAGTTTATCCCAGGCTATTTGGAAATCATCTTCCCTTGCATATTCATACATACCTGCCTTCAAGTCTCGAAGACAGTTAAAATCACTTTTCATCAAATTCCCAAGATGCTTAATGCCATTTTGCATCAAAGGCCAAGTACACAAAGCATGATATCCTTCGGGCATAACCTCAATTAGTGCTTTAGCCATTGCATGGTCTTGATCAGTAAAAATAGTCTGAGGTTTTTTTTTTTTATTGTGTGCCTCCAAGAATGTTTCAAAAAGCCATTTAAAAGACTCTGCTGTCTCATCATAAAGAAGTGCAACTCCAAAAATTATCACCCCTTTGTGATGATTGAAACTTGTAAATAAAGCCAAAGACCTATACGCACCGTTAGTATTGTATGTAGTGTCAAGTGTAACCACATCACCAAAGATGGCATAATCAATGATCATTTTTGCATCGGCCCAAAATATATTTGTTATTTGCTCTTCTACATCTAATTGGACTGCATAGTAAAATGAGGGATTAACTACTGACTCCTGTTGGAAGATTGTAGTAAACTGCCTGCCTCCCCATATGCCATGTTTCTTAACCTTTTAGTCCGAAGATAGTTCTTTTGATTAAAATGGGTATATCCAATATTTTCTCTTCCACCTACTTATCTGCTCATTAATTCAAATGAAGCCTTTTGTTTAATCTCAGAGTCATTTACTAGATCAATCTCATAAGCATGCACTTGAGATACTTTTCTTTGACACGCCAACATGTGGGTAGTTTGTGGATGATGCAATTCATGATTATGCTCAGTTACAAAATTATGAACTCTATATTGATCACATTTGTTAATATAAGTGAGTCATATTCTTGTAGGACAATTTGTTCTAGTTTCAAATCTAAGCCTTTTGTCACCTGTAGTTTCTTTACGAACACCCTATTTGCAACATACATATCTCCATGACCTAAATTTCCCATCTTTTTTGCATTTATTAAACCATTGTTTTCTAACACCAAATCCAACTTTTCCGCCATAGTCAACCCATAATTGCCAAGCCTCCTCTAAATTTTTAAATTCCTTGCCTTCATAAGGCTTTTAATCAACTTCTGAATTGTATATGTTTCAATATAAATAATTAATCAATATACACATGAAAAAAATTTAAACAATAAGATATGCACTCATTTTTATCAAAATATGATGAAAACTATTTAAACAAGAAGATACAAGGAATAATATTCCAACTTTTTGCAATTACCCACCCTTGAGAATATACACTTGAGATGTTACTTGTTCCTCCTTCAATTGTTAACTCGTCTTGTTGATTATGTGGTTCACTAGTGGCTGGACATTCGATTGATTGTGCTTCAGGAACAGACATATTTGCATTGAAAGTCTTGTATAGAACTGTGACTTCAATTTGGTCAAATATCACCGAGTAATTATATTCCAACTCTAAAAATTACATAATGATAATACATCTTGAAGCTCAAGATTAATAAAGGAAACAACACAATTATGCAAGACCAAGTTCAAATGATCAACATGAATACATTGGAATAAAAATTATTTAATCAACACAATTTAGGAATAATCCTTGTTGACTTTACACCTTCATAGTTGCCATTCAGGTAATAACTCCAACACTTATTTTAATAAAATAATTGAACAAACTATTAGTCTGAAAAATATTAAATAACTCACATCCATTAGAATTCTATATGCATACCCTATAGAAAATGAAGCCATAAAAATTATCAGTAATGTCTATTATCACTATTCAATATGTTTTTCAAAAGTACCTTCAAAAAGGACCATTATCCTTTCCAGAAAAGACATTCAAGGTTTGGATGCACAACAACAACACCACTTTCAAGAAGAGATTTGTTTGATAGTGATATTAACAATCCTTTCAACATAAACTAAAGGCATTACACAAACTAAAAATATATTAATTTTCATTTCTTCTAGAAAAAATTTCATTTCTTCATTTTATTTTCCATTTGTCACAACAGAAACATGGAATATATTAATTTTTTTCAAGCTTAATTTTATTTATTCAAATTTTAAATATTTTCCATTATTACATAAGCTATCTTCAATTCCTAGCTTAATATTCAATCGTTTTTACTTATATAACAAAAACTCATTTTATCTTAATAATCATCATAGGAAATCAGCAAAAAAGAAAATAATCATCCTAGCAACGGAACCAATTGACTACTTGAACTTCAAGTCCCATTGTGAATACTAGATGTTGACATAGGAAATATTATATCTTAAACAGAAAATACCTTCAATGTTTGGATAATGGCAATGGTAGTAGAAGAGAATGAAAAACATTGCTCCTAATCAGATTCCAGTTGAAAAACTTTGGCAGTCGGTGGTGGAGGAGAGAACGGTCACTGGTGGTATTGTAGATTGGCGAGAAGAATCCTGAAATTTTTTAGGAGAGAAAGGTGAAAAAGGAGGGAATGAAGTGAAAAAGTAAAAAAGTAAAAAAAAAAAAGGTATTATTTTTTTTTAAATGAGGATGCCACGTGTCAACATCTTGTCCATCTCTTGGAATGGACGGCCAATATGTGTTGACTGGATCCCATCCAGTCATGACTTGACTGGATGGGATCTCTATCCATCATTCTCATACTGTTTCAATGTTTTCTGGTAGTGGCATGCGTAACGGCTATCAAAATGTCCCGACGTATCATGTTACCCTAGTTTGCCATGCAAAAAGAGTGTGTGGGGGTAAAAAAATTCTGCCTGTCATTTTAGTAGATTGGTGACAAACATATCCTTTTTCTTTTTAAGAATAATTATCATTTTTTTATTGACTTATTTATTTTTTTCTAATGCTTGTTATAATTAATTTTTTTTAATTTTTATTGGCTTGGCCCTTACTATTTAAATTCAATTCATATATTTTGTAAACTCTAGTATGGCTTTAGACTTATAATATATTCGTATAATTTTTTAGGTATTGTAGTTAAAAATAAAATAAGTAAATAATTTATTTATTTCTTTAAATGATATATTTTTTAATTTTATTAATAAATTGGATATAACTTTATCTAGTTCTACACAATTTTTCTAAATTCCTCTCAGGAGGATTTGACATTTTTCATATTGAAATATTTGATTTTTAGTAATGAATAAAAGTTGTATGAAATATCTATTAAAGATGTCAAAGAGTTGAAATGTAAGACCTGTTTGGAATATTTTTTGTTTTATTATTTTTTAAAATAAATTTTGAGAATAACTATAAAAAATAATTTTATAAAACAAAAAAATAAAAAACTTAATTGGGTAAAAATATTTTTTATCATTGTTTTTCATTTTTTTTAGAAAATGGATGACAAAAACAAGTTAAAACACAAAAAAAGTTGTTCTCTTTTTTTTTTTTTCTAATCATTGTTTTCGGAAACAGTTTTTAAAAAAATAACTAATGAAGACAGTTACCTAAACAAATTTTTTTGTTCTCATAGAACAAAAAAATAATTTTTTAAAACTGTTCCAGACAGGTCCTAAATAACTCCTTAATCTTTTGATAAATAATCTCCTATATTTTTAATTTTGATCAATTAAAAGAAATTTGATTCAAGTATTTATTTCAATGAAAGTATGTTCTAAAATATATTTTTTTAAATTTAAATTTTATGCAGTTAAATTCTTAACAAGTACTTATAAATTTTATTCAATATTGAAATTAACTAAAATTCATATAATAAATTCTACATACTATATTCTAAGCTTCTGCTTTTGGTAAAATAGATATAAGAACAAGCTAAGTTAGTACATTTTTTATTTAGTAAAATAGTAAAAAAAAAAATTTCTTTTATTTAGTAATTGTATTAATATGTTAAAAAATTAAAATTATTTTTGGTGAATTGACAGGGTGTATTGAGTTAGGACTTTGCCAACCTATCCCCTTGGTGAACCAACCCACCCAACAGTCCTGTGTAAAGCTTATCACTCTCGAATTTGGCATGGGAATAAGACATTTTGCAATAATAGTGATATTGTACTTGCTGCAAGTTTTTTTTTTTTATTCTTGTCATTTTTTTTTAAATTTTACATAATTGTCAAGCTAGTCGGGATGGCCCACCCCCCAGGGGCAGGCTTATGGTAGACTAGAAAAATCACAGTCAAACCCATCTCCTACTGGATTTTAGGGCGACCAACCCGCCAAAAATATGACTTCCCCCCTAGAATGCTTGCTCTAGTGACAGATTTTCTAAAGCTCCTCAACAGATTCTCCATTGATTCTCCCCTAGAAGCCACAGAAACAAACACAATGTAAAATAAATCAATTTGACATAAGAGCAATAATTAGATCAGAAATTAAATTTCATGTTTAAACAAACAAATATGTAGTCTTTAGATTTCATGGTCCCTGAACGTTATTCAAATACACCAGAAAGCTTCATCACATCACTATGGATTGAGAGTACAAACGACCCAGACAGAAGGAGTCCAAGATCAATGTGAACTCTATAAATCCATTAATAAAACTCAAATCAAAATTTTCATACAAAATTACTTCAACAGAGATTCAATAAATCAAAACCACAAACCAAGACTCAAAATATCCTCAGAAAATTCCATCCTTAAAACCAAACCCAAAGAGAACCCACTAACAAACTTCCCAGTCAGAAAGCCGTACCCATAATTAGAACATTTAGAGTAGACAAAATAAACAAAAGTCCTGAATAGAAAAATGCACCTAAAATACTGAAATTAGATACCAATGACCCTCACAGAACCACAAAATATCCCAAATACAGACCCCGGAGGGAGACCAAAAGCCATACTCAGAAAAAAAAACAAAAAAACAGAAGAGCCCACAAAGTGCAGATTCCAAAACAACAAAAAAGAATCATACCCAGAATAATACTGAAATGCATAGTCAAGAATAGAATCAAGAATCATATTAAAGACAGGACAAACTAAGAGAAATACACCTTCAACAGAGCCAGAAACCAGAGCACACATTGAAATGAATCCTCAACCAAAATTCCAAGCCCCAAAACCCCATTACAACAAACCAAAATCAGAGCTACATACCCATGGCAAAATCTGCATGAAATAACCATGGAAGGAGAGAAAAAACCGAGACCTAACACTTCAAGATGGTCAACCAAAATCAAGCATATTCATAGCATAATCCAAGCGAAATAACCATGGAAGAAAAGCAAAAACCAAGACCCAAAAATTACTTGTTGAAACTTCACTTGGAGCTGCGATATCGATCTTTCTTGAAGGCGTCACTATGGCTGAAGGAGAAGCTTGACTCGCGGTGGTGCATGGCAGTTTTGGCAGGCAGCTTGGGACTTGCTCCTCTGAGCTCGAAAGGAGGTAGATGGGTTTGGCTTCTGTAGAGAAGAAAGAGAAAGAGGACGGGGGGTGAAGTACGATGGGCTTTCTATGAAGGAGAAAGGGATGGTGAGGGGAAGAGGTCCGGCTGCTCCAGGAGAAAGGGAAGAAGGAGAAAGAGAGAAATGGTGAAAATGGTACGGGGAGAAGGAGGGAAGAGTCTGTGAGGTGGACCGGCCGCCGCAACTTGCCGCCAAACTAGGTGGAGTAGGCTGGCCCGCCATTTTGACGAATTGACGAAAGATCAACCTAACTCAATCTTTTTGTATCGCCGATTGGGTTAACCTGTCGTGGCACTCAATTTGATGCCTCTACATAGTACTGTTTTTTGTCATTTTTATTTTAAAATTTTGAAAGTTAAGCAATTAGAATAGACAAACTAAAATAGGCTAAAAAACGAGATTACGACTCAATCGTGAAACTAAAAAACATTAAAATTAATTAAAGAATAAAATTAAAAGACAAATTAAATTTACTCAAAAGCAAAAAATAGCAAAGAGTTGAAATTAATTAAAATCAAATTAGAAATCAAATTAAAGATGACTCAATCTTGAAGTAAAAAAATTTAAAATTGATTTAAGAATAAAATTGAAAGACAAATTAAAATTGACTTAAGCGCATGAAATAGCGAAGAGATTCAAATGAACTAAAAAAATAAAAAATCTAATTAAAATTGGCTCAATCATAGAATTATAAAACAAATAAAAATGGACTCCAGACTAAAATTGAAAGACGAAATAAAGTTAAGATTTGACTTAAGCATTGACTCGAAATAAAATTAACTCAAATTAAAATTCAATTTAAAACGTTAAAACTCAAAATTTAAAAGAAAGTACTTACTTTTTAAATTTTTTTATTTTTAAGAACATATCTAAAATATCTAATGAGATGAATGGACTTGTGTAAAAGGTAAAAAAAAGTTGATAACTATATTTATAAACAATTGACAGTCAAATTAGAACAAATAAAATGATAACTAGCTATAAGTTTCTAAAAACAAAATGTCTTGATTTTCATATCTTATATTGTAATTTTAATTTATTACAGCAATTTTATGCTATTTTTTTAATCAAACACTTAATAAAAGTTTCTTAATTTTTTTCACTTTATTGTAAAAGATTTTATTTATTTATTATACGCTACACAATTGTAATGACCACTTATTTAAATTTGGTCAATGATCTCCTTAAAAATTTTATTCTTATTAAATTATGTTAGTTTAAGAATACATGTTACTTATTTGATTGAGTTAGAATATTTTCATTTCTACAAATTTTACAGCAAGATGGTAATGAAAATTTTGATGTAGTGATGCTTTGGAGAGAAGCTATGAGAAAGTCAAAATAAATTATTTTAAAGCTTAAATATTGCTTTAAATTATTATAATAAATTTTGTGGAATAAGGTTGAAATTTGGTGCTTCTTCCTAAAAATCCTGGATAATTTCTAGAGATTCCCTTAGATCTTTAGGAAAAGATTACGTGGCTCCTCAAGAAAGTCTCCTTCGGCGAGTCATGACTTGAACAAGTTAAAATATATGGGATAATTGGTAAATTTAGCAATATTATAGCTTCTCTTTTAAAAAATATTTAAAAAGCTGTTTGTTTAAATTTATTTGTAACATAAGTTATTTTTATTAAAATAAAAAAAAGCATTCTAATGAAAATATGAGTGTTTGTTTGAGCTTAAAAGAGAAAGAATAAGAAGATAAAAAACTTGATTTCAGATAGAAGAGAGAGAAAATACAATAACCAAAATTACTCCTGATCCACCCTTCTGCCTCGACCACCATTTTTACTATATTGTTTTCTTCTGTTTCTCATTTCCTTCCTCCGTTGATCATTGAGTCTTCGACAAAACCTCTAAACCTTTTTCTCTCCTCACAAATGCTTTCTGTAGCAACGAATCACAGTGCTTTTTCCTCCATCTATGTTCATCTAACCTTGGGTTCTTCTCTTTTCAAAATAAGTTCATAGATTGCCGTAAGCATCACACCTCTGCCATTGCTAAATCCCTAAATTTGGAAAAACAAATTCAATCCTTCCACATGGACATCGACACCTGCAAATTAAATGAGTCTTTAAACAGTGCCTACACCGATGGCTTTGGCATCTCTTCCTGATCTGCTTTTCACTTACCAGACAAAGTCACTCTAATTGATAAACATCAAGAACTCCCCTCCAAGCCAGAAACAAAGAAGCAATAGAATCAACTAGACTCACACAAACTGATAAACATGAGGGCTTAGGTAATTAAAATTTATTATATTTAATTTTTTTTATTCTTGTTAAGTTTAAAAAAAATGTTTTTTATATCAAGATTTATATATAAAATGTTTCTACATGTAATTTTTGTAACATATTCTCATTTAAGTAATTAGTCAAGAGTAGAAAATTGTTATTAAAATTTTGCTATACCAATTTAAATAATTGGTCATTAAATTTTAAATTAAGAAAATTAAAATTTCACAAAATTCTAATTTTAAATTTTGTAAAAATAATTAATTAATAATTGTTATTTTAAAATTTTCATTTTAATTTACCAAAAAGTATATTTTCAATTTTCTATTAAAAGTCTTTTTTTATTCAAACACTAAATAAAAAAAGTCATTCTGCATATGATTTTTAATAATTTTATTAGTCATAAGTCATTTTACAGTTTTACATTTAAATAATTTTTTTTACTCAAATTATTCTTAATTAATGTATCAAAACAAAAAACAATTTTTCCTCTTGAAAAAGAACTTCTTCTTAAGGAGAAGGAAATAAACAGGCTTTAAGAGCTCAATTGAGAAAAATTTGGAATGTTGGTGAAAGAAGTCTAATAAATGTGAGGGTAAGACAGAAACCGAGAGAGGGACAATATAGGAGTCTGGAAATTGTATAGTAGAAGAGAAAACATGCAAGAAAGAGAGAAATATACTAGCGAAAAACACAAGAGATCCGAGAGAGAGATGTCATAACATGAGCTCCTGCTAGAGACACGAAACAGAGGAGGAAATACCACCAGGTGGAGAAGAGTACACCAGAAATGTGAAGAAGCGCAGCAAGGGGCTCAGCTAGAAGAAAACGTAGTGCCTATCATGAGTGAGAGAGAACTAGCAACCATGAAAGCTGAGGAAAAGCATAAATTAGTCCAAGCAACCGTAAAAACAGAGAAAAAGAGGATGAATTTTCCCTCTATAAACTTACCCACTCCAATAATAAAAGTATTCAATTATACTTGAGATTTGGCAAAGTATTTCTGGGAAACATTTCATATATTTGGTCTCAACTTAAGAGCGTAGCATAGCTTTATTTTTCCCAAACTCCAACTTATGGGTAAGTGTATATTTCTTAATCTTTGATATTATAGGCACCACCTTTGTCCTAGAAATTATCATCAAGTTGTACGAGGTAGAAAGATTGATGTAGAATGGGGTAGAAAATTTGAGTATCACTTAGATGTTAAATGACTATATTGAATAGAAAGATTTAGGTAGGAGAAATTATTAGTATTACCATATATTGAATGTTGGTCTAGGATGCTCTTAGGGAGTTTGTCAAAATGACTCAAATGGATTTACTTAACACTAGTTTTGATTTAAGAAGATTTCATTTTGAGATTGTGATTCCAATCCCTTGATTATGGTGTTAAAATTGATGAATCTTCGAGGAATCCCTCCTAGGGTGTGCAAACCTTGAAATTTGATTCAAGTGAATTTTCAAGGTGAAGGACAAATCTTGATTCTTAGAAGGTGTGGCCAAAGTCCTCAAGAGTAGTGGTAATGTGTTCTAAGGTTCAAGTTAACAACGTGAGTGAGATTTTTCTACTCTATATTACATGGGTTTTTCTCATATAAATTATATTTATTTTATATTTTATCTAATATTTCTAATTTAGTTTGTCCTTTAGTCTCTATATTTTAAATGTGCAAGAAAGTGCAGTCTTGTTTTGAACCTTAGCTCTATTCTTCATTATGAAATTCTATGAATGTTATAGACATATTGAATCCATACATTTCAAAGGATTTCACTTATGTTTGACCATAAATTTTTGAAGGTATTCTTATTAAAGTTTTTACATCATGATGTTGATATTTTATGATATTACAAATTTTTTTTCATGGCTAAATTGGATGCAATTAAATTATTTTTACAGGGTTATTACATTTCTTTTTTTGTATGGAAAGTTTATAAGTGTTAAACTATTTTTTTTATAGACATGATGATGAAAGTTGTTTTTGGGTGGTTCCCTTGTCGCTTCCTTAGAGTAACGCTAAGTACACCTAGCATTGGATTGTCCATGGATTATTTGTGAGAGGCATAAGATAGGTCATTGGGACGAGCATATGAGATCTCGCCATTTGTGAGATTACTCCGGATGTATATGATATATGTTAAATGAGAAAGTTGCCTATGCGAATAGTGATTGGATCCATCCCTTTGACAAGAATTTTTGCATAATATGAAATATTTATGCATAAATATATGAGTATCACTTTTCATGCATAAATATATTGAGATATATCTATATATTTGCCATTCCTTATTTATTTTCATCGCTTATACTATAATATGAGATTTTATACGATTATTGCTTCATTGTTTATATTTATTTCATAAGTACATAAAAAATAAATTTAAGTATGTATTACCTTATTTTCAAACATGTATTCTTGGGTAGAGATGTCTCATTTCACTGGGTTTGTATGACTCACCCTCCCTTATTTTTGCCCACCAAGTTATTTAAAGATTTCTTAGAAGACGAATGGAACAAGACTTGATGTCATGAACAGTTTAATTAGGAAATGCATATTGGGTTGTATCAATGATGTAACGCCTATGCATATTGTGCAGTTGTGTTTATGACTTGCTGTCACTGACATTTAGACCATGGAGGCCAAATTGTGTTGCATGGAGGGCTTGTCCACTTTGCATATCATTGTTGTATTCAAGAATGTTATAAATTCAATGGAAACTCTATCTAAATATTTTTGTAAAATCTCCCCGATTAGGGAATATGTGTGCATATTATTTAGAGTCTATTACATGGTCATATATAGTTAATGGTTTAGGCTTGTAGAATGTTACTCGTATGATAACATTTTTACACTGGTTAAGTGCCTGAGATTAGAGCATGACAACAATAAAAATAACATTTATTTTTCCCATAAATCCCACTCTACCAATTTTCTTTCCTAAGGTTTTAGTTTGGCAGCTGCAGCTTGAGGGTTAAGAGCGACTAAAGATAGTGAAAAATGAAATTGTATTATTAAAAAAGAATAATACAATTTATGATCAAAATTATGTATATTTTGGCTTAATTATACTTTTGATATCTTATTTTATATAAAGTTTCAATTTGATCCCCTTATTTTTAATTTGAACAATATTATCAATAGTTTAATTAAAGTTCCAATTTTTTCTGTCACTTAACTTTCTATCAATTCCTAATAAAAAATGTTGACATTGACATTTATTTGCTGACATGGATATTTGTTTATTAAAGTGAACATTTAACTTCTATCTCCTACATGCTAATACTTTGACTTCTTTATATCTTTCTGTCTCATCTTTCATCTCTTTCCTTTTTTTTTTTCTTTTTTTTCTCTCTTCCCCTCTTTCTCTCTTGCCTTCATTGGCCCAAGCGCTACTGGCAAAGCTATGGGGAATTCTAAATGCAACTGGAAGAATATTTTTCAGTATACATATAAAACCCCTCTATTGTTATTTACTTAATTACTACGTTTCTGCATAATTAGCGACACAATAACCCATGTCACGTGCTTGAATTTATTGTCAACAGGTTGGATTTGAATGGATGTTCAAATAGATTACTTCAGCATATATAACAAGAAAGAGATTGATAAATTGTTGGGGAAATCGAAGCGAGAAAGTATATAATGGAGAAATCCACTTTCTCCATCACAAATGAGCAAATGGCTTTCTAAACAATTATCTTCTACTAGTCCTCTCCATTGGAGCTAGAATTTCTCAAGCTCATATGCCATTAAAGATATGATTTTTCACTTCAGGGCCCAGTTTACTGTAAGTATATTGATTAATTAACTCCAAACACCAAAACAATTAATTTAAAGTGAAGTTATATGTTGAATGAATGTTAGAGGCTTTACCAAATGGATGCTCCAAAATTTTTGATCGGCAACGTTGGTCCCATAGGCTGCATTCCTTACTAGAAGACAATAAATTAGCTGAATAAAGATCAATGTGTGGATTTGTCTAACAAGCTTGCACTTCAATACAATGGCCAATTAAATGATTTGCTTGTTGAGCTTAATGACAATCTTCCGGGAGCCACAATTTGTGCTTGAAAATGTGTATGATTTGGTGATGAAACTCTTCAACAACTATGAAAAATATGGTACGTGAAAGCTAGATTAAATCAAAAATATCTCTATAAACAACGTATTAGGTGAATTTGGAAATCCCCATTATTTACTGTTAAGAATGATTTGTTTTGATAATATAATGCTGGGTTTAAAACCACGAGCAGAGCATGCTGTGGAAATGGGGGCCAATTTGCAGTTATAGTTCCATGTGGACCAATGTCAAGCATGTGTTCAGATAGGTACAAGCATGTGTTCTTGGATCCTTACCATGCAAGTGAGGTGTCTGTTGGAAAAATATCGATAGATGGAGACTGTAAAAAAAATTAAATGTCTAAGGCTTGTATTATACTGTTCTCAAAGGATTATTTTACGTCTCTATTGGTGAAAAGGCACAACAGCAGCATTCCTCTCAGAATACAACAGACCTTCCAATTGTTGTTCACTCAATAATCAGGAGACAGGAAACAGTAGACAGTAGACATCACAAGTTTAAAACCCAGCAATACCACAAAAGAAGATGAGGAAGTGTTCTATCTTTTTTTCGTCATTTGGAAGATGGAATGCATGAAATATATAGGAGGAAAAATATGAATGTTGGAAAAATTGCCTTTCAAAGTCAGTAAATAAAGGTGGCCTATTCCATAAGTAGAACAATAAATGCTTTACCAACTCTTCCAATTTTCCCAACGATGTAGTCTGAAAATATTTAAGGTGCTATTTGCAATACTTTCTTTTTGAGGTGCTACAATATTGCCACAAAATTCACATATGCTATAGTAACTGCTATAGTGACAACTACACCAAAGTCAACATTGCTATAGTGCCCAAATTTAATATTTTAACTTTTGAAATATTATACAACAATCCCCCACATATTTCAAAAGTTTAGAAAATAAGAATTTATTCTGTTGGGTTTATAACATGAGTGTAAATGCCTCAAATCAATTCTGCTAGGTTTATAACATGAGTGTAAATGCCTCGAATCTAGTATCTTTTAGACTATGAACCAGACCTAGAATAAATGAAAAAAAACTTATAGAGTCAATGGTGAAGCTTTTAGCTTCTATGAACCATGAACTCTTAATTATAAATTTAATTTCTCATTATTCACATTTCACCCCCACAATTTCTGCTGTTCATCACGGTTTTGCGCTAATAGGCCGTGTGCTTACCTGGGTATTCATGAGTTCTTTAGAAACTTTGCCACAGTTCTCATATGAGCAGCCCCACTCTACACTCATATAGGTGATTTCACCAAGTGTATACTACAACTAGTACACCAGCTATTAGGGATATGAAAATCATTAAGGGATTAACTCATCCTCACTTATCAATGCAGTTTAGCACTAATCACACATCATAAGAAGGGATTTAAATAATTTATAGTACTAATCAAGATAAACTAATGATTTGTTATTACCCATATGAACCTACTTCATGGGTCCACTAATCACATAGGTTGGGTTACCATCATACTTGATATATCAAATTGGCAATAATCCCATCTCCTCGATGTTTCTAAAATTAATTTACTTCCCAATGTTTTAGTTAGAGGATTAGCCAAATTCACTTATGACTTCACAGAATCAATGGATATAATTCCATCTCTTTACAACTACTTCACAACATGTCTCAAATGAATGTGTCTATTTTTACCATTAAAGGTTTTATATTTAGTAATGACTATTGCCGCTTGGCAATCATAGTGTATAAACACATAAGGAGTTGGTCTCATACCCAACGGTATATCTACTATGAGGTTTCTCAACTACTCAGCCTCATTACCTGCTAATTTTAGGGCTAAAAACTCTAACTGCATTATAGATTTAGCAATAATAGTTTGTTTAGCAGACTTCCAACTCACTGCACCACCACCAAGGTTGAACACATAACCACTAGTGGATTTTGTCTCATTTGAATCTAAGATCCAGTTTGCATTATTGTACCCTTCAAGTACAACGGGGAATCCACTATATAAAATACCATAATTCATGGTAACTCTCAAATATTTTAATAATTTGACTAATACGATCAAATGATTACGATTGGGATTATGAGTATATGTACCCAATCTACACACAGGTTGAGTATAATTCATTAAATACATCAGACTCTCAATAATCTAAGCATACTCTGATGACTAATTGGATCACCTCTATTTTTCTTTAATTGAGTGTTAGAATCATAAGGATTACTCACAGGTGTTACATCAAAATTGTTAAACTTTTTAAGAATTTTCTTAGCATAATGTTCTTGTGACAACATTATGCCAAATTCTTTCCTTATGATTCTTGCACCCAAAATAACATTAGCTTCACCCAAACCTTTTATATCAAAATTTGAAGCAAGAAATTGTTTTGTAATATTCACAATATCTAGACTTGTGCCAAATATCAACATGTCATCAACATATAAGCTAATGATCATATATTCACCATCAACATGTTTAGTATAAACACATTTATCCACTCTCACTATGAAAAAACCATTACTCAAAATAACTAGATTAAATTTTTCATGCCACTATTTAGGAGCTTGTTTCAAACCATACAAAGACTTGTGTAATTTGCAAACTTTATTTTTAAAACCCAGAACCATGAACCCTCATGTTATTCCATGTAAATCTCTTCTTATAAATCTCCATTTAAAAATGTTGCTTTAACATCCATTTGATGAATAATCAGTTTATGAATTGAAGCCAAAACAATTAAGACTCGAATAGAAGATATTCTAGCTATCGGGGCAAAAGTATAAAAATAATCAATGTTTTATTTTTGAATGAAACATTTTGCAACCAATCTTGCTTTATATTTGTCAATAAAGCCATCAGGGTTAAGTTTTCTTTTGAAACTCCATTTACAACCCATTGTTTTTGCACTCGGGGGTAAATTAACTAGAGTTTAAGTTTTATTTTGTAAAATGGAATAAATCTCAGTTTTAATGGCTTCTTTCCAAAACACAGAATCAAAAGAAGAAATAGTTCGACAAAATTTTGCAGATATTCAATAAGAAAGGAAGTGCAAAAATCATTTTCAAAAGATTTTTCTTTTCTAGGTCTTTTACTTGTTCTCAACTCCTCACGAGAGTTTTCCAAATTATCATTATTACTAATAGCATGAGAATTAGAAGTTGCTTTAGTAAGCTTCTCCGAAAGTGGAAAAACATGTTCAAATAATTCAGCATTCTTTGTCTCAATAATAGTGTTGCAATTAAGAATATCACTTTTCAAAACAAGAAATCTATATTCAGCAATATGTTCAGCATAGCCAATGAACATGTAATAAGAAGTTTTAGAACCTATTTTCCTCCTTTTAGGATCAGGTAATGAAGCCTTAGCTAGACACCCCTACACTTTTAAATATTTTAAATTAGGAGAATAACCCTTCCATAATTCATAAGGTGTCTTGCCTGTTTTCTTATAAGGAATTCTATTTTACAAATGACATGTAGATAAAATTCTTCCCCCCATAAATTATCAGACGCAGCTGAATTAACAAGGCATTGCATTCATCATTTCTTTTAAAGTTTTATTTTTCCTTTCATTTATACCATTTAATTCAGGTGAATAAGGAAGAGTAGCTTCATGACCTAGTCCTTCATTTTCACAAAAATCATTTAATAAGATATATTCACCTCCTTTATCAGATCCAATCCTTTTAATTTTCCCATTGAGTTGATTTTCAACTTTAGCTTTATATGACAAAAACATGTCAAATGCATCATTTTTATTTCTAATTAAATATACTTTAGTATATCTAGAATAATCATCTATAAAAGTTACATAGTAACTCTTACTACCTCTAGTCATTGTTTGTTTTATGTCCCCTAAATCTGTATGAATTAAATCTAATTAGATTCTCTATAATAGATGGACATGATTTCTTAGTCAATTTGGTCTTAGCACAAATTTCACATATATTATTGTGTGAGTTATTAATACTATTGATGAGTCCTAATCTATCATGCCACAAATTAACATAATCAAGCAAATAAGTAGAAGATGATTTATCATTCTTATTGATATTTCAGAAACATTCAATACAAATAAACCTTGGTTACAATATCCCTTTCCCACAAATACATTGTTTTTGGTCATGACAATTTTGTCAAACTCAAAGGTGACCTTAACCCTAAATTTTCCCAACAAGGATACAGAAATAAGATTAGCTCTTATTGTGGGCACATGAAGAACATCCTTTAAAGCCAAAGTCTTGCCAAATGTGAGTTTAAGAAGGACTTTGCCATTACCAAGAACTGATGCAATTCTTGAATCACCAAGATAAATTGTTTCTTGTCCTTCTTCCAAAGGAATATAGGTGGTGAGAGTATTTTTGTTTGAACAAATGTGCCTAGTAGCACCAGAGTTACTACCCACTCTTTCACATTGGCCACAACATAAGCTAGAGAAATAACAGTAATAGTTACATCATTATCATATGCTTCAACCAAGTTTGCCTTAGGTTTAGCAGGATTGTCATTTCTCACTCGACTTACCACAGACAAAAAAAGAGCCGTTCTTTTTAAAGTTGGGATTATTCACTTTGGGCATGTAACTAGATTTATTAGTATTATTATTATTTTTATTCACATACCTTTTGTTATTGTTGTGTAAAGTTGAGCTACTTTGCAGCAAATTAGCCTTTGATGCTATCTCCTTAGCTTTGGTTGCATGAAGCTCTTTTCAGTTTGCAGTGGCAGACCCAGAAACTTTGAGTAGTGGAGGTAATTTATTAAGCAAACAAAGAGAGACTACAAAAAAAATATCAAATCCTCAATTACATTGAATATTGTTTATACAAAATACATAATCTCATCATTCTCATTGACAAAAAAAATACAAATTATAATTAATCATTATGTGCTTTCATATTTTGAAAATTTTATATGATTTTTTATTTATTTTCAGTACTATCAAAAATATCTCTTTATGTATTGACCAAATAATCATTCAACTGTTCATCTCCTATACTATTGTGCATTCCATTTGTAGCAAAAATTTTCATTTTCAACAATATCAAAAATATTTCTATGTTTTTTCATCTTCTAAGAATTGTTTTTTTATGGATCGTTCTATTGGTGTTGGTGAATTCTTACTTTAATAAGTTCTTGAGACTCTAATATTGATTTTCTTTTAAAATGTTTCTCCATTTCTAACAAATTAAAAATAAAAAATACAATCACACATTAAATAAATATGCTTTCTAAACTACTCCAAGAGTAGCCATACTCTTGGAATAATATTTTATTTTTTTGTTTTTTTATAATTTATTTTAAGAAAAAATTTAAAAGAATCTATAAAAAAATTTGAAAAAAATAAAAAAAAGTAAAATAAAAAAAATTTCATAACACATGTATTCAAAAATAAATCGAAAAACAAAGTAAAAAACAAATAAAAATAAAAAAATTCTTTTGATTTTTGTTATATTTTTCTAAATTATTTCTTAAAATAAAAATCATAAGAAAAAAAATAAAAATAAAATGCTACTCCAAGCATATGGCCACTCTTGGAGTAGCTTAGAAAGCACCATAAATATATGGAACTAAATCAATTAATTACATAATATATTGCAAACTTATAGTACTTGAAAAATTAAAAGAATTGCAGATTTTATACTCTATAGTATTTAATCACTGAATCACACAAATCACAATAACAAAATAATACAATATCAAGAACAGTGTCGAATCTATCACAATAAGTTAATAACATAATATAATAATGAAGATTGAAGGTATTACAAGTTTATTTTTTGTAATTTTAAAGGATATGATAAAAAATTTCCAAATTTAGTATTAGTTGAACTTCTCAGTCCCCTCCAAAAAAAAAAAAACCTTGAATACCTAAGAGTTTATTTTTTTCAAAAAATAAATGTGTTATTTCTTTTATTATTTTCGTTTATAGGACATGAAAGGCCTTTCAAATTGGTAAGGCCCTTTTTAAATTGTGTTGGGAACTTATTTATTTGAGTTAGTAATTTAGTGGGGTCAAAACAAAAATTTTCATGGGGTCAAAATTTATTATATATATATATATAAATAAGTAAAAGATAAATTGTTGTGGGGCTAATTGTCCCCACCCCATCACAAGTGGGTCTGCTAGTGTTGGTTTGTATCTTCAATGATGATGTGCAAAATGAGATCATCCAAAGACAATTGTTTATTCTTGTGTTTTAATTGCTGCTTGTAGTATTTCCGTGATTCAGGTAATTTTTCAATCAAGGTACCAGCAACAAATTCTTCTAGGAGATTGATCTTTTCTGCTTTGAGATCTTCTAGCAGCTTGTGATATTCATTGATTTGATTTCTGATTTCCTAGTCATCAACCATCTCCCATTTATAGAATTTGCCAATTGTAAATTTTTACTTGCCTATGTCTTAAGCTGTATGCAAATATTTTTAACTTTCTTGTAAGGACATTAGACATCAAATAGTTTGTTAGAAAGAGGACTAATAATTGTATATCTACAAACCTTATTTGCATGAATCCAGTGGTCTATTTTAATTGCATCGTAGATTCAACTTCAGGCTTTGTTTCGGTTAAAGCAAATGCAACTCCATGAACATCTAAGATGGAGAACACCCTTTCTTGCCACCTCCAAAATTGTTGCCATCAGAGATCTCTATTCTTGAGCTATTAGGAAATGACTTGGCATGGTGGAAGAGGGAAAGAAGAATTGGTACAGAAGCATTAATAGAAATAGGAGGAATCAGACACAAAAGGCTGAACAACTGTAGGTGGAGTATTGTTTTTTGTAGTCTCCATATATAATAATCCTTTGAGATTGTTGAAAAAATATTGATGGAGGCTGTAGAAAAGATTAATTGTCTGAGGCGTGTATTACACTATCCTCAAAGGATTATTTTGCGTCTCTATTAGTGCAAAGACACAACAGCGGCAATCCTTCTAAGATACAATAGACCTTCCAATTGTTGTGTACTCAACAATCAGGAGACATGAAGTAGTAGATATCACAAGTTTAAAACTCAGCAATACCACAAAAGAAGATGAGGAAGTGTTCTATCTTTTTTCTGTCCCATGGAAGATGGAAGGCATTAAATATATAGGAGCAAAAATATGAACATTGAAAAAATTGCCTTTCAAAGTCAATAAATAAAGGTGGCATATTCCATAAGTAGAAAAATAAATTCTTTACTGACTTTTCCAATTTTCACAACGATGTTGTCTGAAAATATTTATGGTGCTGTTTGAAAATCTTTTTTCTAGGTGCTACAGTATGCTACAAAATTCAAACATGCTACAGTAACTACTATAGTGACAACTACACCAAAGTCAAAATTGCTACAATACCAAATTTAATATTTTAACTTTTGAAATATTATACAACAGTGCCAACCTAATACTCACAAAGCAGTTACTTGATGGAGAGAGAAAGAGGGGGAGAGAGAGAGAGAGAGAGAGAGAAACAAAGAAGGAAAAGAGAATGAGATGAAAGATGAGAGAGAGAAAGAGAAAAAAGAGAAGGAAAAAATAATGGAGGATATAAAGAAGTCAAAGTATCATTAATTCACCATGCAGGAGAATGAAGTCAAATGTCAACATCAAGAAATAAATTTTTACATCAGCAAATAAATATCTATGTCAGTACTTTCCATGAAGAATTGGATGGAAAGTTATTTGAACTTTAAAAAAATTATGAGGCAACATTGTTCAAATTAAAAATAAGGGACCAAATTGAAAATTTATATAAAATAGGGGACCAAATGTATATTTAAACCTTATATTTTTATGCATGGCTTTACTTAAATTCATATCAATAGTTTAAATTAAATTCAAAATTTAAATATAGCCACATGTGTAGTATTGTATATTGTTAATTATGGTAAGAAATGTTGTTGTTTTATAGAGGAGTAATGTTATTTGTACACTACGTTTTTCTACACCTCTCTTGCATTTTCCTTTTTAACAGTGGATATATATATATATACATAAAATAATGATGATGATAAATGATATATAGTAGATAATAATAAAATAATGGGTGGGTCTATTGGCACTACCTTATAACAATCTTTTTAATAAATTTTCATAAATACCCTTTGATTAACTTTTTTTTATATTAATTAAATACTTGATTAATTTATATTTAAATTATCTATTCACACTCCTAATTAAGCTCAATCACTCATTAGATAAACTTTTGATCTCCTTATTTTTCTTCTTGTTGGTATTTTAAAAATACCTATAATTATATTTTCACTAATTTTTTATTAAATAATTTTAATTCTATTAATAAGCATGATAAGCATATAATTTAATTAATAAAAATTTAATTTTGATATTCAATTTATGTAGTTGCACTTATAATTTATGTTTAATTTGCAATGTTTTAAAAACCGGACCGGTCATTGAACCGGTAAGAGCAAGGGGTCACGGTTCAGTGGTCCAACCGGGGTCGAACCGGGGTCAAACCGGATTTTAATTAAATAATATTTTTTAATTTTTTAATTTTTAATATATATATAATTATATATAGTACAAAATTGGAAATAGTAATATATTATATATATAATAATTATTATTAAAATAAAAAATAAAAAATAAATTAACATTAAAAATTTAAAATAATCAACTAAATTACTATAAATACTAATAAATTTAATCTAATATACTTGAAAATTGAAATTGAAACATCATTAAATAATTCTATTACAAAGTAATAAATCACAACCATGAACCAACTAAAAAAACTTATATAAGTTCATAATCACAAAAGTCATACAAGATACAACATCCTCTGTCAAATGACTCAAATGAGTGAATGACAAATCTCAATCAC
>JASKGM010083255.1:0-14370 GCA_034509205.1 Ceratonia siliqua | reverse complement strand
GTATCAGAGCCTGGTTTTATAGGTCCCATTTGTTCCAAAACAACTATGTGCCAGTGAGCCCACTCACTTTGGACAAGTTCACCGCTAAGTTTTAAACGTTTTCTCCATTGGCGTGGGCTAAAAAGGTCCCCTTGAGTGCCACGTTAGTGTGATACAAGATGTTGTTCTACAACACTTGTAATATGCCAAAAGTTGCCCACTTTTGACCGGTCAATCCCAGAGCCAGGTTTATGAAAAATGTAATACAGACAGTTTCTGATCATATTTCAGGTGTTTCTCTGAGTATTGTTACTTTTATGGAAATTTCTCCAGAAATTCATCAGGACTTGCGTTTGCAAACTTTAGATCATTTGCGCTACTCCACATCAAGTCAACTTAATTAATTGTCTAAACCTACTACTATTGGGGAAGGTCTCAACAAGATGGGCTAGTACTGATCTAGTTATTATGGGTAGAGGTGGCAAAATTGGCCCAATCCGATGGGCTTGCCCAATCCAACCCAAAAAATAATAGAGTTAGGCTACCAAAATATTGACCCAAAAAAAGGGACTTTTTTGGCCTGGCCTAATGTGGTCCGACCAAATTTTTTTAAAAATAGGGTAGAAAGAGTTTGAATTCAATATATTCATAATTACTTTTTTTTTCTACAATATAAGATTTGTGATTCACCTAGTTGAAAATCTTAATTTTATTGATAAAACAGTTAGAAGTAAGTATTGAATTGGGAAAAGATCTGTAATAATTAATGAAGAAGTTGAAGTATCTGAGAGCATTGTTTCTGATGACGCAGAAGCATGTTATATGGGTTCACACTTACCATTTGGCTTCGCTTGCAACTTTAAGTTTAGATGAATAGAAAAATCCCTATGAATAGATTATTACCAATTTATATTAACCTCCATTTATAGAATAATATTCATGTAATTTCGATTCATCATAAAATAATTTTTTAAATAAACTTTTATTTAAAATATTTAAAATCATATTTTTTTATTGAATAAAAAAATTAATTTATTATTGTGAGAAGTTATAACATCTAAAATTCATAATGAATCTAAGTTTGTAAGATTATCACTCTTATTTATTTATATATTTCTATATATGATTCATGTGATCTAGATTTATTAGCTGCAGACACTTGAAAATTTCATAGCCTAGCTAGCCCTATGTCTCCCATTTATGAGAACATTAATTTTGTTGAACTACTGTTAAATTAAACCAAATTAATATCATAAATTATGAGATAAATTTAGTCTATAAAAATTTTAAATTAAGAAAAATTCTTAAGTAAATTTAATTTATAGAACATATTTCATATAATAAACAAAACAAAATCATTAGTTTCTTGTTTCACAAATATTGTTTTTCTCCTCTTTTTTCATTCTTTTTCTTCCACAATTCTTATAATTTAATAGGAGAAGGAATTTTAACAAAATTGTTTTTAAAAAGTATTATTTTGACAAATTTTATTATTAAATAAATTAAAATTAAAAAGTTACAATTTAGTATATAAAATAGCAAGACCAACTCTGTGTGTGTGTGTATATATATATTTTATCATATTTTGTTTACTATTTTAGCATTTTTAGTATAAACATAAATATTATAATTATATTTAAATAAAAATTATTGATAATTATAGTTAGGGCTGGATTGGGCCAACAATATGCCAGCCTAATTTAAATTCAGGCCAACCCGATTTTATCGTTGGCCCTATCGGGCCAGACTGTTTTTCAATATATATGCAGTATTTTCTGCTACCACTTGTCATATATGTTGATTCTGGATTATTTCATTTTCTCTGAATTTGTTTTTTCCTTTTGTTTTTCAATATATATGCAGTATTTCAAAGAATAGCATGTATACTCTTCTGCAACCTCGGCTTGATGTTCTTCTTTTTGAGATAGTTTTTCCTCTTATGTGCTTTAACGATAATGATCAAAAGCTTTGGGATGAAGACCCACATGAATATGTAAGGAAAGGCTATGGTAAGTCTTATTGGTGTATAGGATTGATTGAAAAATTACATTGGCGTTTGTGATTATATCTTCGCATTCTTTGTTACAGACATTATTGAAGACTTGTATAGTCCTAGGACTGCTTCCATGGATTTTATAAGTGAGTTGGTTCGAAAACGTGGGAAAGAAAATCTCCATAAATTTATTCAGTTCATAGTTGAAGTTTTCAAAAGGTAAATTTTCTTGCTAATTCCTAGAATAAATATCTATACATTAATATGTGTTTGGGGTTAGACCATCGAACCAAATTTGTCACTATCATTCTTATATTTCCCTTTTAATTTTTTTCCTTTTCCTTTTTCTAAGGGATAGTTATTAGTTAGTCAATGTTATTCATATATTACCCTTTTAGGTTTTTTCTTTTTTTCTTTTTTTAAGGGATAGTAGGTAATTAAAATTTCAAATTTTTAAATAATTAAATTTTTATTTAAAAAGTGGATTGGCATGCATGTTAATGCATGTCAAGACACTAGTATTTATGAATTGGGTGCCATATTTAGGTTTTTACTGTGCTAGGTATGATGAAGCTCCTGCAGAATTCAAGCCCTACAAACAGAAAGATGGTGCTCTTCTTGCTATTGGGGCACTTTGTGATAAATTGAAGCAAACTGAGCCATATAAATCTGAACTTGAGCGTATGTTAGTGCAACATGTCTTTCCTGAGTTCAGCAGTCCTGTTGGCCACCTTAGGGCCAAGGTAAGTATTTGTTTGTCCTCAGGCTGACCGTGTCACTTTGTTTTCTTCCCCTTCTCATGGGAGTAGTAAGAAGAATGCTTTAAAATATAAAGGAATGTTTAGCTTTTTTACACGATGCCCATACCAAAAGCACATCTTTATGTTGATGTCAATATCTGATCACGTGTTCTGTAATATCATAAGGATCTGCAAAAAACAAGAGAGATAAGTTTATAATAGGCTGGTGTGAACTTGAATGAAGGGCTACAATGTGCTGTTGCTCTCCATGGGCTTCCCTTTTGATTGATTCTTTGAGTGAAGTGGATTGATAATTGTTTTTTTGTCTCCACTCTATTAAAATAATTAACTTGTAGGCCCTGTTTGGTGCACCGTGTAAGGCCTAATTGTATAAGCTTATACAATATAATTTGTGTTTATCATGTATTTGGAGCAGACAATAAATTGTATAAGCTTATCTAGTCAACTCTTTTAATACAGTCAACGCCATATAATTCAATATGGATAAGTACAAACCGAATAACAAATGAATTAAGATAAATGAAAAAGTCTAGATAATCCTCTTATATTGATATAATTTTTCGACATAAAAAATATTGAAAGAGATAAATGAACATGAAAAGATATGCATGATTTAAAAAAAAAAAAAAAGACTTTAAAGTTAAAAAGACTTGTACTTAATATAATATGCTAAAATAAAAAAATAATAGAACAATTACATTATGATAGAATCCAAAGGCAAAAGGGGGCATTCAAGTAAAGGCAGGGTTATCAGTGGGTTTTCCTATACTGTACACGTGGCACAGATCCAGGGAGAAGGGAAAATCAACAGTGGAGAGGGAGGGACAAGAAGGAAGGCCTTGTTTGGAATGCATTTATAAAACAGTTTTTTTGTTTTATGAAAACAAAAAAATTTGTTTGGAAAGGTGTTTTGATAAGTTGTTTTTAAAAACTATTTTTGAAAACAATGACTAGAAAACAAAAAATAGAGAAATTTTTTATTTTGGCTTGTTTTTGTCCTCTGTTTTCTAAAAAGAACGAAAAACAACTAATAAAAAATATTTTTATCCAAACAAGTTTTTTGCTTTTGTTTTATAAAACTATTTTATATAGTTGTTCTAAAAAACTATTTTAAAAAACAATAAAACAAAAACCGTTCCAAACAGGCCCAAGGTTGTTGGATAAAATTAGAGAAGGGTTGGGGTGGTGATGGACCCACGATTAAGGTGACTTATGCTAAAAAAACAAAAGGGTAAAAAGGTCATCAACCAAGCCACACACATTGCTGCTATTCCTGGAGTGTAGGAGATTGGTTTCTTGGGAAATAGAGCTTTGTGTATTGGCTCTATTTTGTCTGGTAGTGGAGTGAGGTGTTTAAGAATTGTTTGGGTGTCCTCTAGGGGTTTTACGGAAGGATTTTGGGAGGAACCAGGGGAGACCTAGCTCCTAGTTTGCTAGGAAGGCTTACGGAGTGAAGGTTCTACATTTCTCAATTTCGGCAGCTGGTTTTGGCTCCATCTTCCTGGTTTTTTTATCATTATGATATTTTTTTATGTTTACTGTTAAGATCTCTAGCATCAGACAGTGTGTTTACTCTTTAGTTACTTTGCTCTGTTGCTTTTCTAATCCTTATATCTACTGTTAAAGCTGGAACATGGCTGTGGAGTAGCATTATATCAATATAACAATGGTTTATTTCCTTTATTTGGCTGTTTTCTGTTGAGAGGGTTTTGGGGTTCCATAATTTTGGTATCAGAGCAGGGGATGGTCAGTACTCGGATGGATTCAAGAATGGAAGGAATGGAAGAGATGAGGCGAGAAATGGCAGCGATCAGAGACTATTTCGTGGAACTCAGGGATGCAATGACTACAAACAAAGGAAAGGCTCCCATGGAAGGTGAAAACACAGGGGAAAGATCAAACAAAAATCATCAGGAGAGAGATATGGATAGAGAAAGACGAGACCAGCAACTAGGGAAGAAGGAAAACCATTTTAGGAGGCTGGATTTACCTTTCTTTGCTAGAGAAGATTCAACGGGGTGGCTTTTCAGGGTGGAACGATATTTCGCTGTCAATGGCATTACTGAGGAAGAAAAAAATGGAGGTTGTGGCTGTGTATTTGGAGGGTAGAGCCCTCAACTGGTTTCAATGGCGAGATGGGCGTGCAAGAATCCGAACGTGGGATGCTTTCCGAGCTGCTCTCCTTGAGCGTTTTCAACCTTCTCAAGCAAGAGATGGGTATGAATTCTTGGTGGCTCTAAGGCAAACGACGACTGTAACTGCATATAGAGGAGTTTGAACTCCTTTCAGCTAGCCTTACGGATGCCCCTGATTCCTTGGTAATGGGCACATTCATGAATGGGCTCAAAGAAGATATAAGGGTTGAAGTGAAAATGAGCCAACCTAGGAACCTCCAGCAGTTGATGAATTTGGGCCACAAGGTAGAAGAAAGGAATTGGGTTGTGGATAGGTGAAGAGAAGCTAGAAGGGGACGGGTTGCCCCACCTGAGTCCAATACTCGCAGCACTCCTTACAGTCCTTCTCGCGTTTCATCGGAGAATTGGATGACAAATAACACGCTGCCAGCTACGTTTGAGAATAGTGATTCAACCAGGGCTTTTATGATGAGTGAGAAGTCGACGAACAGCCAGAAGGGGTTGACCAGCAATGGAGAACCCACTAGGTAGTCGCACATCAATGGGAAACGATGGGATGGTCCATATCGATGCATGTCTGAAGCTGAAGTTAGTAGAAGAAGATAGCATGGATTATGCTTTAGGTGTAATGAAAGATATTCTAGAAAGCATGTGTGTAAAAACAGGCAATGACAGATTTTGCTCATCATTGAGGAAGAAAATCGCGTGAATGAAGAAATTTATGATCGAATTATGAGGGGAACATAACTGAGTTAATTATTGATACAGGGGAAGAAACCAATGAGGAATTGGAAGTGTCAATGCATTTGTTAACTAGGATGGCTGCAGACCACATCATGAAACTTCTGGGTAAGGTGCAGGGAGAAAAGGTGGTGATTATGATCGATAGTAGGGCCTCCAATAATTTTGTCTCACTGGAATTGGTTAAGCGATTAGGGATTCAAACTGAAGGAAACCACAGTTTCAGTGTGCTAGTGGGTAATGGACAGCAGGTGATGGGAAGAGGAATATGTAGGGAAGTGCAGGTTGAGATGCAAGGCATAAGGGTAGTACAATATTTTTTACCAATGGATTTAGGAGGTGCAAATGTGATACTGGGAATAACATAGCTGAAATCATTAGGTTACATTTGAGTTAATTGGGAGCTTTTGACCATGGAATTCACCTTGGCATCAACACTGGTATGTCTAAGAGGGGATCCCTCTCTTTCAAAGAAATTGGTGTCTCTTAAATCCTTGATCAAGACCCTCCACGCAGGGGAAGGAGAAGGTTACTTAATCAAGTTTGGATTAATGGAAGTGTAGAAGGAAAACAACTACCCGAAGGAAATTGTCGGGGCGTTAACTAGCTTTGAGTCCTTGTTTCGAGTTCCTTCTAGGTTACCTCCACCCCGAACTCAAGATCACCAGATTCAGTTGAAAAGTGAGGCCCAACCATCAAACATTTGACCTTATAGATATCCACATGCTTAGAAGAATGAAATTGAGAAGCAGGTGAAGGAGATGTTAGATTCAGGAGTAATTAGGCTTAGCACTAGCCCTTTCTCAAGCCCAATGTTGTTAGTTAAAAAGAAGGATGGCAGATTGCAGTTGGCGTTTTTGTGTGGATTATCAAGCTCTTAATCAGATAATAGTACCAGATAAGTTTCCGATCCCTGTCATAGATGAGCTGATGGATGAGCTTTGTGGTGCGATGATATTTTCAAAGTTAGACCTGAAATCAAGGTACCATCAGATTAGAATGAAGATCGAAGATGAATCCAAGACACCATTTCGGACCCATGAGGGACATTATGAGTTTTTGGTAATGCTATTTGGCCTTACCAATGCTCCCTCAACTTTTCAGGCATTGATGAACCGTATTTTTTGGCCTCACCTAAGGAAGTTTATATTGGTATTTTTTGATGATATACTCATATATAGTGTTGATTTGGAGTCCCATATTAGACAGCTCCGCGATACCTAGTGGATTTTGAAGGAGAATGAATTACTTTTGAATCGGAAGAAATGCTTATTTGGTTAGTCACAACTGAAATATCTGGGTCACATTATTTTGGGCAGGGGGTTCAATCTGACCCTTCCAAGATCGAAGCTGTTCTTACCAATGTCAAAGGCCTACGGGGATTCCTAGGCCTTACTAGCTATTACAGGAAGTTTGTACATAGGTACGGGGGAAAAGCAGCCCTTTTCACAGAGCTTCTAAAAAAGAACAACTTTTTTTAGGATGAAGCACCTCAAAGGGCTTTTGAGTCCTTGAAGCGAGCCATGACGCCCACTGCGGTTTTAGCTATGCCTAACTTTTCGAAGATGTTTGAAATCTAAACGGATGCTTCGGGCAGTGGGATAAGAGCGGTGCTTATGCAAAAAGGCAATCCCATCGCTTACTTGAGCCAGAAACTCTCAGAAAAAGGAAGGAGGAGTTCGTTTTATGAGGGAGAGCTAATGGCCATTGTGTTCACAGTGCAGAAATGGCGTCCATACCTATTTGAAAATCAATTTATAATCAGAACTGACCAAAAAAGCTTGAAATTCTTACTGGAACAATGCATCATGAGTATGAGACAACGGAGATGGGCTGCTAAATTTCTAAGATACAAATTCTCTATTCAGTATAAACCGGGTAAAAAGAATGGAGCTGCTGATGCCCTATCCAGGAAGGAAGAGATCACAGAATTGGGGGCTCTCACCCTTGGTCAATTTGAGGGGTGGGATGAGTTGGAAGAGGAAGTGCACAATGATCCAAAACTAGCCACCATCATTTAGTAGCTAGTGGCTCAAACAAGAAGTCATCCTGACTATTCTCTGCAAAGGGGAATTCTTCTATAGAGGGGGAAGTTAGTCATTCCTAAAGGATCACCACGGGTCTTGCAGTTGTTAAGGGAGTTCCATTCATCACCAATGGGGGACTACTCTGGGTTCTTTAGGACATTCAAGCGGTTGTCCGGATTGTTCTTTTGGGAGGGGATGAAGAGGGACGTACAACAGTTTGTAGTTAGTTATGATACTTCTCAGACTAATAAGTATCAAGCCTTATCTTCGGCAGGGTTGCTCCAATCCCTACCTATTGCATCTCAGGTTTGGGAAGATATTAGCATAGATTTGTGGGCTGGTTACCCAAATTAGCAGACAAGGATGTAATTTTGGTGGTGGTAGATAGATTCACCACGTGTAGTCACTTCATCCCCCTTGCTATCCCATTCACTGCCAAGGAAGTGGCTTTCCACCTTTGTAAAAGATATGGTGAAGTTGCATGGCATTCTGGATTCAATTGTGTCAAATTATGATCGAGTATTTATCAATTAGTTCTAGCAAGAATTATGGAAAGCTTCCGAAACCCAGCTCCGCATGAGCTGAGCCTATCACCCACAAATAGATGAACAGATTGAGGTGGTCAACCAATGTTTGGAAGCATACTTAAGGTGCTTTGTGGGGATAAACCCAAACAGTGGGTTCATTGGCTACATTGGGCAGAATATTGGTACAATACTACTTATCAACGAGCTGCAGGCATGAATCCCTTTAGGGCCCTATATGGACACGACCCTCCACCCTTATTTAGATTGACTGATGAGCTGTCCTATGTGGAAGAAGTGAACGTTCAGCTTCGGGAGCGTAATCACATTCTTGAGGAGCTTAAGGGTAATTTACTTCAGGCTCAAGTTCACATGAAAGAAGGGGTTGATAAAAAGAGGGAGGTCACTTTAGAAGTAGAAGACTTGGCTTACGTGAAGGTGCGACCTTATAAGCTTAAGACATTGGCCAAAAAGGTGAATGAGAAGCTTAGCCCTCGTTTTTATGGTCCCTACAAGATTAAAGCCAAAGTGGGTCCCGTGGCATACAAGCTGGCATTACCTCCACATGCCAAGATTCATCGAGTATTCCATGTACCTCAGCTGAAGAAAGCTATGCACACAAGACAACCGTCATCAGAAATTCCTTCTTTCTTGACTTCAGAGATGAGTTAGTGGTCACTCCGGAAGCAATGTTGAGATCCCAGAAGTTAATGGATGGTACTTTGGAAGTACTCATTAGGTGGAGTTTGTTACCAGTGTGATAGTACGTGGGAGGCGGCTTCTACCATTGCAACACAGTTTCCTACATTCCATCTTGAGGACAAAGTGGTTCTTGCAGGGGCGGATAATGATGGAAGTGACTTGTGCAAGAAAACAAAACGTAAAAAGGTCATCAATCATGCCACACACTTGGCTAGTATTCCTAGAGTGTAGGAGGTTGGTTTTTTGGGAAATAGAGCATTGTATGCTGGCTCTATTTTGTCTAGTAGTGGAGTGGGGTGTTCAAGAATTGTTTAGGTGTCCTCTAGGGGTTTTACGGAGGGATTTTGGGAGGAGCCAGGGGAGACCTATCTCCCATATTGCTAGGAAGGCTTACTGAGTGGAGGTTCTGCATTTCTCAACTTCGGCAGCTGGTTTTGGCTCCATCTTCCTGGTTCTTTTATCATTATGATATTTTTTTATGTTTACTATTAAGATCTCTAGCATCAGACAGTATGTTTACTCTTTAGTTATTATGCTCTGTTGCTTTTCTAATCCTTATATCTACTGTTGAAGCTGGAACATGGCTGTGGAGTAGCATTATATCAATATAACCGTGGTTTATTTCCTTTATTTTGGCTGTTTTCTGTTAAGAGGGTTTTGGGGTTGCATTAGGTGGTAAGGGAGGTAGAAAATTGTGAGAAATTGGAAAAGGGGGAGCTTGGCGCCCAAATAGACTAGGAGGGGGAGGCCTAGCGCCCATATTGCTAGGGAGTGACTAGCTACTCCAAGAGTTAGCTATCTTTGTTTTTTCTTTTATCTTCTACATTTCTTGTCATCTAAGGTGTTCCTTCACTGCTTTGTTAGTATTTCGTTTCCTAGCCTGTAATCATTTCTGTTTGAGTCATCATATATATAAAAGAAGGCTTTATTTCCTTCAATATTTTGTGTATCTACTAAGTTCTCATCAATGGTATCATAGCATAAGATCCGGTCGAAGAAGGGGATTGGTTTTGGTTTTGCGCTAAGTCTATATCTGCGAATCGATACCACGCACAAGGATGAAAGGTCAGAGACAAAGGTTTCCACGGTAGACATTGACGACGGCAACGAAGATATCAAACGACGAGTTTGGTTCGACGGCGACGCATTGTTACAGAGCAGCAAAGAATCTTCCTCACATGCGACCCAGAACCTAGCATTATCAGGTCCATCTCAGCAAGTCTTTTGGCGATTACAGCAGGAGAATGGCGATCAGGATGAGGTTGGATGGCAGGTCTTAGTTGGTTCAGGTTTGCGTAGTGAGATGATGTGGCTGTAGGTTAGCAAAGTTCTTGGGCAGAGGAGATAAGCTTTTAAAAAAATAATAGAAAATAAAAGGGAGAAAAAGAAAACAGAAAAAAAGAGAAAAAATAAAAGGGTAAAGAGAGAGGAGATATGGTTAGATCATAGCCTTTCATGCCTTCATTGAGAGACGACCATTGTGGAAGGGGTGACCTGGAAAGGGTCGACCGGGGAAAACGTTGGTGGGGAAAGTGCCCTTAATAAAGGTTTCCCAAGTGGGCAAATAGTGTGGGCCATCGTGATCATCGACTTCTAAAGAGTATGAAGTATTATGAAGTTCACCTTGAGGACTAGGTGAATGTGAAGGGGGGGCGGTAATGATATAATCCAAAGGCAAAATGGGGCATTCAAGTAAAGGCAGGGTTATCAGTGAGTTTTCCTATAGTGTATATGTGGCACAGATCCAAAGGAGAAGGGAAAATCAACGGTGGAGGAGGGAGAAGAGGGAAGTTGCTAGATAAAATCAAGGAAGGATTGGGGTGGTAAGGCCGGTAGAAAATCATGAGAAATTGGAAAAGGGGGAGCCTGGCGTCCAAATAAACTAGGACAGGGAGGCCTAGTGCCATATTGCTAGGGAGTGACTAGCCACTCCAAGAGGTAGGCTATCTTTGTGTGTTTTCTTCTTTGTCTTCTGCATTTATTGTCATTTGTGAGGTGGTCCTTCATTGTTTTATAGTATTTCGTTTCCTAGCTTGTAATCGTTTCTGTTTTAGTCATCATATATATAAAAGAAGGCTTTGTTTCCTTCAATATTCTGTCTATCTACTTGGTTCTCATCACATTAAAATATATATTCTAAAAACTAATACAAAAAATAAATTGGTTTATTAAAAAATCTAAGGATCAAGTTAAATTTTGATATAAATTACAAAAAAAAATAGTATAATAAAAAAATATATCTAACTAAAAATAAATAATTTAATGTAATTCTACTAAATTGATATAAGTGTGATATTTTTCACAAAATTATATAATTTATATAATTTTTTAATTTTGACATAATTTTTACTCTAACAATATTTTTCCTAATAAAACTTGAAATAAAAACTATAGAGAAAGATTAAGAAAAAAATATTGGTTAAAATTTTTTAATTTAAAAATAATTAAAAAAAATCTGCAAACAATAAGTATAATATATTTGAATTTTAAAGGGGTATTTTGTCTAAATAGTAACTTTTTAACCAGTCCAACTTGCTCTACGTTGTCGCACCGAACATTGTATTGTATAAATACTTTATATTATTATACCTTACCCTATCAGGCCTTATCATATATAACACTACCAGATCTTATCGTATGCATTGCACCAAACAACCTTAGTCACACTTTGGACCATTTCTAATTTTTACCTATTCTCAGTTATCTTTGCATTGTGGGCATATGGAATTAAACATTTCTTTGCCAGGCTAATTCTTTGGGTAAAGCAGATTTGATATTAAAATTATCTGATTATTTTTGTCTCCTCTGTGTCAAAATGATTTACTTTAGTCACACTTGGACCATTTCTAATTTTCTCCTCTTTTCAGTTATCTTTACATGGAGGGCATATGAAATTAAGATTCCTGTTTTATTGAGATTTCTTTGCATAATGCTAGCTCTGGGCACACCTTTATATATTTTAAAAATATTCTTGTGAGAACTTCGTGGGCACAATTAAAATTTTTTCATGGCATTGTGATGTCATGCGCTCTCTTGATTTCATATGAAAGAAGGGAATGAGAGAGAGGAGGCTTTTAAGTATTGAATGGAAGTGATTGTGTCCTTTCATTGTTTCGTTTTAGTATGAAGAAAAGAAAGGATTTATATGTTCTTATTTAATTTTTAACTATAAAATTTAAAATAGTATTATTTCATATAAATATAATGTAAATTGAAATTGTTTTGGCTTTAAGTGGATCCCACAACATTTGTCCTCAAGTGATTTCCCTTGCAATCCTTTTACAAGTGGGAGGATTGCAAAAGTGGTCCCATGGAAGTTGATTCCAATCGAATGTTTTCCTTTCTCTTCGATAAACTGCAACCACACAATGGAATGGTGCAATCCCTTTTAAGTTTCCTTTCTCTTCCACTTCCCTCTAACCAAACAAAGCATCGGTCTTGTAATTTGATATGATGATTTGATTGGCTGTAAGTTAGTTTGTATTTATTTCAAATTTTGTTCATTGGAATTTTGATTTCTCTCTTCTAAAGAATTTTGGCTCTCTTTTTATTTGCTTTTGTAAAACAGGCCGCATGGGTTGCAGGACAATATGCCCATATCAACTTCTCGGATCAGAACAATTTCCGGAAGGCATTGCAGTGTGTTGTATCTGGAATGCGAGATCCAGAACTTCCTGTGCGTGTTGATTCTGTTTTTGCTTTGCGTTCTTTCATTGAAGCTTGCAGAGGTGGTTTATAACTACAGTTTTCCCTCCTTGTATGTTTATTATTATTTGAATAATTCTTTTTAATGGTTATTATACTTCTTTTTGCTTGTGTTAATGCAGATTTGAATGAAATCCGTCCTATTCTCCCACAACTCCTCGATGGTATGTGGATGTGAAAATTTTGTTATCATATATTTCACAATTATTATTTGTTTGTTGATCAAATGTAACTAAACACAAATTTATACAGAGTTTTTCAAACTTATGAATGAGGTTGAGAATGAAGACCTTGTTTTTACTTTGGAGACTATTGTGGACAAGTTTGGGGAAGAGATGGCACCTTACGCACTTGGGCTATGCCAAAATTTGGTAATACTATCATTAATTTGTATCTTCCAAGAAAATTGTGCTTTCCTTAGGGTTACTCTTTTCTGTGTAATAACATTGCAGTTTTCCCTTTTAAGAACAGGCAGCTGCATTTTGGAGGTGTATGAACATTGCTGAAGCTGATGATGAAGCTGATGATCCGGGTGCTCTTGCTGCAGTTGGTTGTTTGCGTGCTATTAGCACAATACTTGAATCAGTGAGCAGGCTTACTGATCTTTTTGTTCAAATTGAGCCGACATTGCTTCCCATAATGCACAGAATGTTAACAACTGATGGTCAAGGTACTTTAAATCATGTTTGCCTGGATTACATCTGGGGGTTTTTACTTTTGCCTTCCAACTCTTTTCAATGTTATATTTTGTTTATCAATCTCAATTCCTATATAGTGTATTTTACCAAAGATGAATATGCTTACTTTATAGATTAATGTTTTGTTAATAAAAATATTTACTAATAGATATTTTATAAATAGTAAAAGGTTTGGGTCATGGGATCATCCATTTAGCCACTTTCATAATATTAGGCCCATAGTTGTTGATAGGGTGACGTGGTGCATACCACGGCCCCTTGTGCAACGCCATGGGTGTGCCATGGTTTACATCTGGGTGCTCTATGGCACACGCTATCTGTGCCAAACGCCATGGCACATGCAGGCGCCACATGAGCTCTTTGAAGGTTTCCTAACCCATTGAGGCCCCTTCTGCAGCTTTAATCCTTTATCAGGTTTGCCCATCATCTCCCTCCATCAGGTTTCACAAGGTTTGCAGTCCCTCTCCCTCTCTTTTTCTGTTCAGTTTCTCCCTGTCTCTCTGGTCTCCCTCTTTTTCTGTTTGTTTTCTCCCTCTCCTCAGTGGGTCTGCTGGTCTGGTTTCCATGGACGTTTTGGCTTTTTTTGCCCCTCAGATAGATGCCTCCAGAAGTGTTTTTTTGGCTTTTCCATGGTTTCCTCTGTTTTAGCTGTGGGTCCGCAGATAATGGTTAGATTAGGGAGAAATAAAGGGAAACATGGAACAGTTCGATGTTGTTTTCTGTTGCTGCATAAGAGGGGAAAAAGTAGAAAGAAAAAGATGTTGTTTTCTATTGCTGCATAAGAGGGGGAAAAGCAGAAAGAAAAAGAAGCTAACATGGAGGGACTAAGAGTGCTACTACTAACAGCGTGTCTGTGGAAAACATGTGAGTTTTTGAGAGAGAATAATTTCTCTTATTATGTATAGGAAGATTATATATGATTAAATAGGAGGGGGTGCCTTAATGCAGTTGACCCATTCCTAATAATCAGGAACAAAACAGCTGTTATCTAATAGAGATAAATGAGACCAGAATCATGGATATTATAAGAATCTCGGCCATGATTACTGGAACCATAATAGGAAAGGAAATAATTCAAACAAGGAAATAAAATACAATCAATCCT